>JAPYZK010002917.1:0-22995 GCA_030522785.1 Platygaster equestris | reverse complement strand
GTAAAAAAGGTTGTCGGGCAATACAGGATGGAAACAATTCTATTGTTGAAAATTACAAAAAATACTGATATCAACCCAATTCAACCGTCGGTCAGATTTGAATCACGTATCTAATTAGTCCCATACAAAAAAGTAACAAAAAGCCCCGATAAACCGCTTTTTATTAGCATGCCGAAACTAAAAAAGTTTGATGCAATATTGTGAAATCCGATCAGCTTATATTGCTGATGAACAAGGTAATGTTCCACTTGTATATCGTCTAAAAACTGTGAAAACATGAAGATAAACGGTTTTTCGGAGCTTTTTGTTACTTTTTTGTATGGGACTAATTAGATATGTGATTTAAATCTGACCGACGGTTCAATTGGGTTGATATCAGTATTTTTTGTAATTTTCAACAATAGAATTGTTTCCATCCTGTATTGCCCGACAACCTTTTCTACTAAAGTATTTTTGTGTGGATTATTGAATTTTATACGATTTTTTCTCAAATTGGCCAACCTGCCCCGTGCTCGGGGCAGGTTGGCCAATCCGTCACGTGACTGTAAAAATATTAGTCATTTTTTAAAAAATTAATATAAATGCATGAAGAAATTCACAGTACAAGCCGAGGGTATTCACTTTGACATAGTGAAATCGAATTTTTATTCACTCCAAAAGGGGAGTCATAAGAAATTCATAGATAGAAAGTTGGCCAACCAGCCCCGGTCTCCCCTATCGAAAATCTTATAAGGCAGTCTTATATATCAGAAAATAACAGTACGTTTCACAACTACTAGTTGGAATATAACTTTTCTATGAATGTGAAGTTTCTAAAACGTACCGGAAGCGAGTTTTAGAATCACATGAGTTTGAAAGTCATAACTTCATTAGTCTTTATTTTATCCTACAACCAGGATAAACTGCGTTCAAAAAATAACGATTGGAAAGAAGTACGCACTGTTTTACTTTCGTCATTTCTCTAACGAAATTTTTCCACGTGGAAGGATAAAGTTCGCAGCTAGTGGAATAATGATTTTTCAATCCACGTGATTTTAAAATTCGTTTTAGAAACCTCACATATGTTATAAAATTATTACTACACCAGGTGTGAAATGTATAATATCTACTAGTTTTGCGCAAACGAGCGCGCACGACACATGGGCTTGTATTAACTGCGCACCGTTGTGAATCGAGCTTTAGTAAACCTAGCGAAAATAGAAGGTAGTAGAATACAGAATGAAAAACCGCGAGCTGTCAGTGATCGTTCGATTTCTTCTTGATAGTTTTTTAGCATTATTTTAAACGCTTGGTGCAATGCAACGGAAGCAATTTTACATAAAGACAGTGTTTCCTTGAGTGACGTTATGAAAAAACAAAAAATAGGCGCGATTGATATTTAAGCGAAAATGCTCGTTAACCGTCAACAAGGGTCAAGGTGTGGAAAAATGTGTAAAGTGAAATGTAAATTTAACAGGATGAAGAAGTATTTCGGTCTACTTAAAAAATTCGAAACTTGAAAAAAAAAGCATTATTCGTTACGAGACTGCTAAAGATTCTAATATTTGCTGAAAGTGTGTTCATGACATGTTAATCAAGGTTACAAAAAGAAAAATATTGATAACAATCTTACTTAATTATTTTTTCACCTAAGCCTTTCAAGTACTATCCTAAAAATAAGGTTATGAATGATAACGAGTAATGTTACGAATTTCATACCCAATGCCAGACAAGGTTGTACGTGACATTTTTTTTAGAGGTGGTGCTCATCTGACACATCGTAGAAAACATAAATACAACATTGTAGTTATAAGTTAATTAACTATTTAATTATACATTAATTTATACATACATATTTTTTAATCCATTCAGGCTCGAGGATGCGGGTTCGAATCCTGGCGGGATCAGATTTTTTTCTGTGGCTTTTCTGCTCTGAAAAAATTCGTTGATTGCCAAAAGACAATTCGAAGTTGCATCCGAGCTTTATATACCGTTGCTTGGTTTTCCATGGTTTTACAAGCGAGTCAATGGGGGGTTGCAAAAACCCATAGTTGACGTAAATACCGGTCAATAGTATGATGAAGTGAGTCCATGGCAAGGAGTGGGGAAGGTTTGGAAGGTTTGAAAGGAATTGGTGTTGGAAGGAAGAGGAAAGGAAGTGTGAGGATACCAAAGACCCCCATGGGGTATGGTTAACCACAATTTACTTTACTACTAAACATATTTCATCTGCCAAAACTGTTGAAATAATATTTGTATAATTAAAGTACAACAAACCTTGATATCTACTTTTAATTTTGGTATTGATTGTTTTTAATGTTTATTGTATTTGTATGAAATATAGTGATTTAAGCTTTGATTTAATTGAACCAATTTTATAAACAAGTTGATTGAAGCAGTTATCAAATTGTTTTTTTATTTGATTGATTTCCCTTCTGACATAATTTTCATGTGTAAATTAAATTTATTGAAGTGAACTCATTTGAATTGCACTGAAAGTAATTTTTGGATTTAATACAAATTATAAAATATTGTATTTGCACATATTTGATAATATAAACTGTTATCTTTAAAATATTGTATTTGCACATATTTGATAATATAAACTGTTATCTTTGGGCAAATGTTTCAGACGGCAAAATAAAAATGGACGAGGGGGAAAAACATGATGAGGAGAAGGAGGAGGGGAAAGACAAAAAGGAACACGAGGGGAAAGACAAAAAGGAAAATGTGGAGAGAGACAAAAAAAGTGAGGAAGAGGAGTGCAATAGAATATACAATGAGATGGAAAGTTATATCCCTTGTTTGGAACAGCTGTTGAACAGCAGCAGAGGAAAAAAGAGCAGTGAAAAATTGCAAAAGCTATACCAAATAGCCACGAGAAGTCAACAACAAACGTGAATATTAATTTTAACTATATCATTGGGAAAAAAGACGTGCGTTTGTTGTGTAATTGACACAATTTTCAATTTACAGGACCCGGCTCGTTACGCTTCAACGTTGTTTGAGCATCATCCAAAAGCTTCGTGCGAAATGCGCGAAGGTGAGATCTTTCGTTTAGTTAATCGTTGACTAGTTTTTTAGAGGATTTTTTTAAATACCATACTCGAAGAAAAATCCTTTTCATTAGATAGGATTTTTTTTAACGAAACACCTTTTTTCTGAGATAAAATGTGTTTTAGTTTGGGATGTACTGGAAAAATATTTGAGTTTTTGGGATATCTGTATATTTTGATAGTTTTTGCTACAATTTAATGTTGATAATTTTGATTTCAAACTACAGCTAAAATAGCTGGCATTTTCTTGTTTTTATTACTTCATCAATTTTGATGGCAATGTCCGAACTCGTGATATCCAGATTGTTCAATTTTTTAATCTTGGAATGACTAAGTATCAATTGAAAGTTTGTCAGATTTTAAAATGCTCAAAATATTTAATGGTTGTAGGAATTACTAGTAAGATTTTTCAAGTTTTTAAATTCCCCAGATAAGAAATTTTTTATGTAGATAATCTTGAATTGGGGATTGGGGATTTTTTGGTTTTTCGATTTTCGATTGATTTGATTAGATTTGTTGATTTTGAAAATTAGAATTATGAAAAAAGTAATTCTAGTATTTAAAATTACTTGAAACATATTCTTAAGAATAGTATTTATGGTTTCACGTCTGTCAATTCACTTTCAACATATTAATATAATATTTTGCGTTTTAGTTTTTATTTTCAATTACATTGAATCCATTTTATGCATGGAAGAACTTTGTAATACAAACTTCATCTTTGTTACACGAGCTATTTTTTTTTATTGTCAAAAATGGAATAGTTTGTGTAAAGTGGGATGACTTTGCTGAAGGATATATATATTCAATACCATTGAATACTATTGACTACTGTAGAATTTTTCAATTGCCAACGGTGCATCATGTTGAGAAGATGGATTGTAGATTTCAGTGGTTCAAGTCAGTTGAATAGTTGAGTTGTTGCACCATTGGCAATTTGAACATCACACAGTATTCAATGCTTTTCAATGGTATTCAATAGATTTAGTCGGGGAGTAAGTACTCAATGAATAATTACAAAACTGTTAGATCAAAGATCAATGTATTTGGCTCTTAATAAGCAAAATTCTGAGTTTAAATGTATTCAACTATGTGGAAACTATATTCTACTATAACTTTCGTTTATTAACTTATACTTCAGTGTTTGCAGTTTTTTAATTTGAAACTTTTGTATTGTTCCAATTTTTGTGAGAATTTCATAGGAACAGTTTTTCTGACATTGCTCCACTTTTTTGAAAATTGGAAAATTACTCAAATCATCGAATATTTTTTTTACACCCATTAACTATGTGAAAATTAGACAAGAGTAAAAATGAAATGGAAAATAATCGACACGTATTTTTTCTTTTTTTTAGTAATCGAAAATTGAAAGATATAATGCAGAGGTTTTATCACTCAAGAAGTCTATTTCCTCAAAAATGAGAAGAGTTAATTTTTTATTTTAAATAAGTGTGCTGTACCTAGAATTCCTCCTTAAGTTCACTATATTCAATTTTATTGGAAATCGAACGCGATTTTCACACAAATGTGATTAACGATATATATATTTTTCACGAATGATTGACGGAAATTGACAAAAATGAAGCACGGAAAAATAATTGTGATATTATAGCAACGCAAAACGTTTCATGAACGCTTGTGTACGTTTCCGAAATTTTGAAATGTGCGGTCTAAAGTTTGGTGAAATTTTTCCGAACCATTTCCTCAAAACGATTGTCACCCGTTTCAGAAACGTTGTTGTATTCTCGTAATTCGAAAGGTTTAGAATACAGCGTTTCTCAATCGATTAAGAATCGTTTTTTCTAAAAACGTAGCACAAATTTTTAAACCGGACATTCGAAAGTTTCGAAAATGTTCGCAAACATTGACAAAATAAAATAAAATATACAAAAATGTAAAAATTGCTTGAGTGTTCATTACAAATTTATCAATAAGACTGTTGATGGTCGAAACTGAGGTACAAAGATCGTTGTTAATTATTTGATAATAATATATTCAAATAGCAGTTTCAAACCAACAGACAACTTACAAAGTTTATTCCAATTTGATAAAAGATGTTGAACGTTTTTGTTTCAGCCTAACACTGTTTCATCAACCAGCAAGAAAAGCGCCAGCAAGAAGGGCCCCTTGAAAACCATTGAGTAATTGACGATTTCTTAAACCACTTTCACATGCCATTCACCATTAATTCATATTGATATTAATTAATGAATAAATTTTTTATTTTCTACAGTATTTCAAAGCCTGGCAAAGAAAGAGTTCATTGCGATTCTACAGAAAACCAGGAGATATCCGTCATTCCTCCAGTCGTCACTATTGAAGAAACTGATAATGTCAGCAAAGACGATAGCCCTCAAAGCCCGGATGAAGTCGTCATTATTCCCAGCGTGTCAGTTCCATCGACTGGTGGGTCAGGCCGACAAATCAAGACGCAGAAAACCGAAGATACCGAATACTGGGACATTCGTACTCAAGATCACGTCGCAAGTGGCTCGGAGACCGACGTGTACGAGTCGGAAGAAGATGAGACGAAAAAAAATTCTTCGACAGCCTCTATAAAACCTGACTCCATGGACAAAAGTTTTTCAAGGCCATCTATTAGCAGCAGAATCATGGATGCTGTTAAAGAGGCCACTGAAAAGTTGTCGATGAGGAATGAAGATGAGAAGTCGTCTTATTCCTCGTCATCGTTTAATGACTCTTATTACGACAGGTCATCGAGAGGCCAGAGTTACTCGGAGAGAAACACCGAGTCGAAGGAATCCGAGTCTTATTCCCCAGAGTCACCACCTTCGAGTAAAGACATAGCGAGTCCTTCGCCTCCCGCTTCACCTACGAACGATACACCCGAACCAACCTTTCCGGAAAAAGCTGCTCCCAAACCCGACTTGGAACTTTCCTTGTTGATGAGTAAAGTGAGTGAAGCGTTCAAAGGACCACCACTTACGAGCGCCGATCTGCAACAATTGCTTGGACATGTAGATTTGGCAAAAGAAACAGAGAAGTTGAAATACGATGCTAACAATGATATCGAAAAAGATCCAAGAAAACGTGCAAAACCCCAAGAAGCAAAAAGTCACCCCGACAGAGATGACAAGAAACTTACCAGCGAACAAGAATCGTGGCCACTGAGCGAGAAAATCAAGTCGTTGGCTTCTGGAAGAGCAGCGGCCGAGAAAAGCAAAGCCATCTCGAACATTCCTTTCTTCGATGCGAATTCGTCGCTGGAGCCGGTTTCGGGAAGGAGTTCGGTGCCTCCGACTAGACACACGTCCAGTCCCGGCGATTTTTCCAGGCCCGTGCAATCCTCGTCGAACTTTGGTCCGATGAATCCTCAGAATCCGCTGCATTTGAATATGGCGACCACGTCGCAAATGCCGCAGCCGATTCAACCGAACCATTACAGCAGTCCGCCCATGAGCATGTCGCCGATGTCGCCGGTTCAGTGTTCGCCGAGCCCGAGCAATTACGGAATGCCTGCCGCTCAACCGATGCCATATTGCGGCGCGATGAACACGGATTATTGGAACACGAATGGTAATTACAACGCGGCTGCGACAACGCCCACGGGAATGCCCATGCAGCAGCCGGGTATGATGCCTGCCCAGTACCCGATGGCACCAAACATGATGCCTGACTGGAGCAACGTTTCAATTCCAAGGCCGCGTATGGTTGCTCCTCTTTCATCGGATCCTCGGCCCGCGCTGGATCCCAACTCGGCCGCTAACCGATTTCCGCACAGAATGCCTGCTCCTGTGAACTACCCCCAATATTACCATCAACCGGAAGCGCAACCACGGCCGCTGAATCCCTGGGATGGAAAGCAGAACAGAAGCGGAAACGAGGGCTACAATGCAAGGCCCCAAGGAAGTTACAGCAGACCTGGCAGGGGCGGGGGGGAGGTTTGGGGAGCGTCGCGCGGAGGTTATAAGAGCCGCTACTCCGTTGACAACAGGACTTCTCGTGACCCCAGGAACCTTTCTGATCGTGAGTCCAGGAGTTACTCCGACCGTGATTCCAGAAACCATTCCGATCGCGATTCCAGGAATCTGTCGGATCGTGATCCTCGTGTAAATCGATCGGGGAACCGATCACTGAGTCCGGTCAACAAGTTCCAGCGTCCACAAAAAGAGCCTGTACATTCGAGGGGCAAAAGTAATTTGATTAACTTGACGAAAGACGAGGATAAAGATTCGAGAGGTTCTTCGAAAAAAACGACGGATTCAAAAAGTAAGCAGTCTGCAGCTTCTAGTTCCGCGAAGAAAGATGTCTCGATTAAAAAGCCAAAAGAAATGCAGTCGCCGCTTGAAAGTCTTTATGGCGTTGTTGACACCAAAACCGGGGCTGGATACGGCGTTCAGAAATTCAGGATTCCGAAAATAAAAAGGCCGACGCCGCCTCCGTCGCCGCCACCTCCGTCGACGCCACCGCCGATATCCTCTACCCTTGATGATCGCCCACCTGACGGAGAGTTAGTTAAGGAGGAGCTGAAATTCGGGAAGGATGAACTCGAGGATTTGATAAAAGTGCGTGTGGAAGAGATAATGCAAAACATGCGTGTAGGTCAGGATGTAGAAAACGCCGAAATTAGTAAGAAGAGTGTGTCGTCGAGTGAAAGCGACATGGATCAGTCGGCTGAAACCAAAAAGATTAAAAAAAAGAAAAAAATAGTGAGACGAATTATCGAGTCTGATAGTTCGGAGGACGAAACACTTGACATCTACGAGGGTTTTGACCAAACGCCGAATGAACCGCGTAAAGAATCAAGTGGAAGTGAAGAACCTCAAGACAAAGAAAAAGAAAAAGAAAATGTTTCTTCTGAAAAAGCCAATTTGACTGGCAAAAAAACGAGAAGAAGTTTAGCAAAAAAAGACGTTGAAAAACGGGTGGAATCTCCTGTAACGCCAGTTGTAAAAGACAGCGAAGAACCTGTCGCGCGAAGCAGGAAGAAAGTGAAAAGCGCTGCGGAAATTGAAAATAATAAAGAACTCGGCGAGCGATCTGTGACGGAGAGTGAAATCACCGAGTCTCGGAGCAAAAAAACTAAAAGACAATCAAAAATGAGTGAGACTAAAAAGGTGGCGATAGATGATCAAGGAGAACTACCACCTGAAGATGACAAGAAAGATGTAGAAGAAAAGGAGAAAACGAATACTAGTCGCGATAATTTGATTCAGATTTACGATTTTCATGACGACGAACCTCCTGAAATTCAAAAAGAGAAATCGAAAGTGAAAAACAAAAAGAAGCCTCGTTGCAGTGCTGTGAAAAAATTGAGCGATGATAATGTCGAAGTACATTCGGAAAGTGAAAAAAAGGGTTCGAAAGCAAAAGTAAAAAAGAAACCTCGTCGCTGTGCTGTGCAAAAATTGATTGATGATGTCGAAGAACCCTCAGAAAGTGAAAAAAAGGATTCGAAAGCGAAGGTAAAAAATACGAATCGTCGTTTTGGCATTCATTTTGATGTGCAAACATTGATCGATGATCTTTCGATAAGTGAAGCGAGTGAAGAAGAGGATTTGAAAGCGAAGGTGAAAAAGAAGACTCGTCGCAATGTTTCGGAAAAATTGAACGATGATCAGGTCGAAAAATCGCTGGAAACTAAAAAAAAAGGTTCGAAAGTGAAGGTAAAAAGGACGACTCGTATTCTTGATAAACTTGTGGACGAGCAAAAATCAAGCGATGATTCGATAAGTGAAGACAGTGAAGAAGAGGATTCTAAAGCGAAAGTAAAAAAGAAGACTCGTCGCAATGATTCGGAAAAATTGAACGATGATCATGTCGAAGAACCCCCGGAAGGTGAAAAAAAAGATTCCAAAGCGAAGACGAAAAAAACGACTCAGCGTCTTTACAGTCATTTGGATTTGCACAAATCGATCGATGATGTGAGTAAAGAGGGTGAAGAAGAGGATTCTAAAACGAAAGTAAAAAAGAAGACTCGTCGCAATGATTCGAAAAAATTGAACGATGATCATGTTGAGAAACCCCCTGAAAGTGAAAAAGAGGATTCGGAAGCGAAGGTTATAAAGAAGCCTCTCGGCAATGATTCGGAAAAAATGAACGATGGTCATGTCGAAGAACCACCCCCGGAAGGTGAAAAAGAAGAAATTAAAGCGAAGGTCAAAAAGAAGTATCGTCGCAATGATTTGGACAAATTGCACGACGACATTCGAGATTCGATGGCTTACAGAGACGTCCTGAACCCGATGGGACTGCGTACTTGTAGGTTGCTCAGAGAACCTGTGCAAAACGACATTGAAAACAAGTCGATGAAAGAACCTGAGCAAAATGTCATTAAAAAAACCGAAGAGAGTGAACCAGCACCAACGGTAACGACCGAAAATGAAGAGGATAAACCAAAACCAGCATTGACTGAAAACGAGGTGAAAAAACAGAAATCAAAACGTAAAATTGGTCCCAAGTCAAAAATCGCCAAGTATAGAGAAGACCCGGAAAGTATGGACGACGCATCGAAGGCAGAAATGAATAATATACAGTTAGACAAACAACCGAGGGTCGTTTTAGACAAAAGAAGCGTGCCTGAAAATATGTTGGATTTGTCGCAGGGTGACAGCGATTTGGAAGAAGACAATAAAAAAACGCCCAAAACGGGTAAAAATTCGGCGAACCGAAAATCTAACGGAAAACAAGTCAACAGTGACGAGGAAAGCGACTCAGCGGCTTCCGACGACGCAATCGCCGATTCCACCAAAAAGAAGAAGCAAACGAAAGAAAAAGAAAATCTGGAAGAATCCCTCGATCGTTCCAATGTAAGTACACCAACGGGAGAAAAGAGCACAAAACCGCCCAAAAAGAAACGAAAGTACAACTGGCAACAGGGGATTCTTTCAAAGTCGAAAAAGAAGAAACCGCAAAAGAGTAAGGCCCCCGCGAAAGACGCAGAAGAACCCACGTCGTCGGAGGTGACGAAACCGGACGAAGCCAAGGAAAACGAGGTGGAAAACGTGGAGAAATCGAAGGAACGACAATCCAAGAAAAAGCAAGTCGACACCGGAGAAATGCGCGAATACGTCTGGACCGAGGGGGGATCTTTCAAGTGCTATTACTGCCCTTGGAACGGAAAAAACATCGTTCATCATTATGCCCAATCGCATTCGACCGATGAAGTTTTGATTTCTCGGCTGCCAATGAACGACGCCCAAAACGCCATCGAGCAATCGCGAAATTTGACGGAAGAGTCGGAGGATGTTTGCGTCAAATACCGATGCCGATTTTGCTCCACGGAGATAACCCACGGCCTCGCGCACGTCGCCATGGAAAAGTTTTATGAACACTGCACGACACATACAGGGGAATACGTGTATCGCTGCACCGCGTGCCAGTACAGAGCGCAGGTGTCGAACACCGCGAAAGCGCACTACTACAAGATGTGCAAGAAAGGTTTGGATAAGTGCGTCTCGGAAGTCATTCAAAAAGTGCAAATCCCGAACGAGAAACAAGTCTACGGCTACATATGTTCCAAGTGCAATTTCGTTCAGTTGCATAAAGAAAACGTGGATAAACACGTGAAAGAAAGACACCCGAAAGATGCCAGCGCGGTGGTCATCAAGATAAACATGTCGTTCAACATGAAAACGGATGTCTGCGTCAAACTAGATCCAGACGCGAGCCTTCCTGCCACCCCGGTGTTCCTGAATTCCAAAACGGATAAGGACGAGGTCAAACAGGAGCCGATCGAAGACCCGTTGCAAGTCGGCGATAACAGCCTTGACGTCGAGGATAACGAGGATGCTTTGAATGACATTATAAACGAAATCGAAGCCGACGATGACGGAACTTTCAAAGAGGAAGATGATTCCGAGAGGGAGAAAACTCCGGAGGCAGATACAACGATTGAGAAACCATCTTTGGAAAAAACTCCCGAGAAATCTTTACCGGAAAAACCTACAGAGAAAGCTTCGCCGGAAAAACCTCAGGACGAACCGGAGCCAGCGCCTGTGGAACCTGTGGTAACAACCCCTGTTGAGTCAATGGTGACAGTTCCTGTTGAGTCGACTGTGACAGCTCTTGTTGAGCCGACTGTGACATCTATCGAATCGACTGCGATGTCTCCTGCAGCATCTCCTGTGAAATCTCCGGCAGAATCTCCGGTAGCATCTCCTGAAAAATCTCCAGTAACATCTCCTACGAAATCTCCAGTAGCATCTCCTGCAAAATCTCCGGTAGCATCTCCGGTAGCATCTCCTGCAAAATCTCCAGTCACATCTCCTACAAAATCTCCGATAGCAGCATCATCTCCTGCCAAATCGACTGTTGCACCTCCTGCCGAGTCAACTGAGCCTTCTCCCGTTGAACCTGTCGAAGCAAGTCCACAAAGACAACCCGAAGAAAAAGACAAACCAAAGACGAATCTCAGCGCTTTCGTATGCCCGCCGGAAATGGAAAAACGCGAGGAAGAGATTCAGCTGGAACGTAAAAAGAAGATGGAAGAAGTCGCGAGCAGCGTGGGTATAAAGGCCAGCACCGGGGACACGCAAAAGCGTCTTTCCATAATCGACCAACTGAAGGACAAAATGGAAACCAGCGATGATACTTCGGACGAGGCGGAACACGAGAAGAAAGATACGGAGAAAGCCGAATCCTGCCAAGACGAAGTGGGGAAAACTCCGAATGATCCGGTTTCTGAAGAAAAAGAGGATGCTGGAGAAAAACGACGGATGGAAGATCCTGGGGATTCTTCGGGAGACAGAGAAGCTAACGAGGCTGAAATGAGTGACATGGAAGCCAATCCCTCGAAATCTGACTTTGAATCCGACGGCGAAACCGATCGCGAGGACTCCTCCACGGACGTAAATGCTTTGTTGGACGCAACGAACAATTCGTCGAAGTCACCTTCGCGAGGATCCAGTCTGATACTGAGGCTCGTGGAGAATTTGTCGTCGAAACCAGCGGAAATAGTCCCAGTGCCTCCTCTTGCCGCTCTCACGCCTGTTAAAGTCAAGGAGGAAAAGGCGGAGGAACAAGTGCCCGAAGCTGATGTTTCTACCGAAGGCAGAATTTCTCCGGAGCCGAAAAGAGTCAAGCTGGAAAAACCCGATGCCACCGAGGATAATGTAGACCTCCTGTGCAATGAACGAATGGAAGATCCTGAAACGACGTCTGCACCCGAGGATGGGATGAAAAAGCCGTTAATTTCGATTCGGCCTTGGAGCTTCCTCGCGCAACCTAAACCTGATGCTAATACTAACGTGGAGACAACAGGTAACGTTTTTATCATGAAATTGGTATTTCTGGTAGAGAATTTTCTTTCACTGTGAATAATAATTATGTTCGTGAGATTTTTTTTTAAACCAATAAATGCTTGTAATGCTTTTAGGTATCGTTAACTAATTATTGGTTTTTATGTGATTACACTGGTTTAGAAAAAAATGTTTGTTCGCTGCAGAGGAGATAGTTACTTACCTTGGGTAATTTGGGCATGCTGAATCCGAAAAATAACGATTATTTTGCTCGAATTGTAAAAATAATAACTTTCACTCGAATAAAATCGAATTTCAGAACAATCGGGGAGAACTGTTCCTGTAGCAGCAATTTGAGGTTTTTTAAAACTTGCTAATTGTTGATTAAGACTGATTAACATGAGTCGATTTGAATCAGTTGACTAAATTACGAATATAATTGTTTTCGATAAAATATTCATTCTATACATTTTGATAATAATAATCTTGTCCACTGTATTTATCTGTAAAAAGTTTTAATTGTTTCAATTGGTGAATTCGTTGGTTGAAACATTAATTTAACTAATCAAGTTATTTAAAACTAATCGATAAAATTGCGAATAGTTGTTTCCGATAAAATAAGCATGTTTATACTGATAACCTTGTTCACAGTACTCTTATGAGTCATTATGAGTAATTGATGTTTTCAAAATTCAGAAAATGTTATGGGTTAATATGTGTAGTAAATTCGGGCCCTGTAATGAATAATCTTGAATGTCTTGGATACAAGTAAATGATTATTGAATGGATCCCAAAATCTTATTTTCATGATCCAGATAAGTTGTTCTTGAAAAAAATTCACGTAAGAGATGTGATGTAGTTGTAGACTGATGATTTTTTTTTTTTTCTTTACAGCTGATCCAGTGGCACCTGTGGTAGATCCTGTCATAGATCCCGTGATAGAACCTACAGTGTCCAATGACTTCGGCATTAAAATATCAAGCGTCATCAGTCTTGCTGCAAATGGCAATGACAGCGTGGTATATCCTGTTATTACTTTTTTTTAATTTATATCAACATGGGTTGAGAACGCTTACTTTCGTTTTAAAATTTTTCGTGTTTAGACATAAATTTTTGAATTAAAATAGTCGAGCTTCTAAATTAAAAAATGTTCAATTAGTAATTTGCATGTTTCGCTCTTAATTTTTTTTTTTTATTTGAAGTTTACAATTTTTTAACTTGGAATCAGTTTCGCAATTTTTCGTATCCAGGCATCAAAATTTTTACTTCTCGCTTGAGGTCTTATTTTTTCGATTTGAGGTTTATAGTTACTGAACTTTGAATCGATTTCGAAATTTTCGAACCTGTTATTTTCCAAAACGCACATTTTTTTAAAATATTGTACGTTCATATACAATCAGTGTTATGTAACCCGTTCTGTTAATTTTATCTCTTTTTTTGTTGCCTTCAACTGTCTGAAATGCATAATAAACTATAAGTACGTAATAATCCATATATATATGCGAATAACTGTATAAATCATCATAAAAATTCATTTGTTCCAGAAGTGGAACACTCCACCGTCGCCGCCAAAAAGGCTGTCGCTCCTCAAACCATCCAACTCCGTCATTTTGCAGAAATTGCCCCAAGGGTTTACCCTCTCGCCACAGAAAGGCAAAGATATCGGTCTGCTGTCCAAGAAGATGATCGCGTTGACCCAGGTGACAACGGCGAGCGGAATGCCCGTCACGTTCCGCATCGATACGTCCAACGTCAAGTTATCCTTGGCACCTCGCACCGTCACATCCATGGAGGCCGGCAGTCGAGCCATTCTGAAATCCCCGATTTTGGCGACCGCCCAGCCCGTCGTACGGGCTCCTCAAGTCATCCAGACGCAAGGTACTATGCTGACGCCAGGGCTCACCACGAGCATCGGGAATCTTCGAGGGTCGACGCCGATAATGGCTACCCTCCCCCCGACCATCAGCCTCCCCCCGACCATCAGGCCCAGAAATACGGTGCTCTTGAAAACGACCGTCCCGACCACGAGCAATCCGGCCCCTTCGACATTGGCTGGTCACGGCTACAAAATTGTGATGTTCAGTCTGGATCGTTCGCCTCACAGCGTCCCGGCCACCATTTCGACGTCGAAAATAAAGTCATCTAAAGCATACACCGCGATGCTCAGTCCGGAGAAATTATTGCACTTGTACAAATGCTCGTCCTTCGATTGCACTTACACGTGCAACGACCCCGAGAACTTTAAAACTCACCTCGCCGGTCACGGAAAAGAACACGCCGATTTCATCTGCTGTCCTTACTGCCTTATTCCTTTTGCCAACGTGGCGTATTTGATGAAGCATTACGACGAAAAACACATATTCTGCAACTTCCAGTGCTACTACTGCTTCTATCGCGCTATCTGCAAAGTTTACGTCGAGGTGCATCAGGTGGGGAGATTGAATTTTTGTTTGGGGGGGGGGGGGGGGGGGGGGGGGGGGGGGGGGGGAGTTATTTTGTAATGACTATGGAAGGTATGGAGATGACTGGGAGTTTTTTGCAGCTTGAGAATTTATAGTTTTTAGAATGTATATTTATGTTTTAATGAAGGGCAAATTGTAATTACTGAGTTTGTTGTAATTTTTTGCAGAGCTTGATACACGAGAATTTTCCAAAGAGAGTGCTGGAGAGAAAGGTATCAATGATAATGAAGGTACCACAGCCTCAAATCCATCGAAAAAATCAAGTTCCTCCGTACGTTTGTAAATCAGGTACGTTATTTTTATCCCCTTTAATTTCGTGATGATTTAATTGATGATTTCCTGGTAATTCGATTTTTATAACTTTATGTTTTACGTTTTTTCAGATTGCAACAAATTCTTCTTCGTTCCGGAAGCTTTTCAAATCCACATGCGAAGCAAGCACCAGGATGCCACTTCATTTGGATGTCACATTTGCAATGAATTTTTTGTAGAAATATCGGAACTTATTAAGGTGAGTTCAATCATCCTTTTAGTAGTAGTAAAAATCAGTATTTGAATTCATGTCGGGGACAATAAGTTTTTGATAAAATTTTCGGAATTACTTTGGTGTATTTTATTGCGCACCAACTTTGAATACTTTTCATTTTAACCCAGTGGTTGGAACATAGTTATCTACTATTTTGGAATTTCATCAACTTCGAACATTTACCAATTTATAAAATTATGTTAGTCAATCCCTGGAGTGAGTATATTGTTTTGGGGTCAATGACATATGCAGGCAAATTAATCTACCTGGATATGTCATTGACCATAATTGATTCATTACCCTAAATTAGTCTTGACCAATGACAGGGTTAGTGACACATCCAGGCAGATTAACCTTCCTTGATATGTAATTGACCATAAAACTAGTAAATAATTTTAAACAATTTAGTAGCAATATTTTTAATTGCTGCTCATTGACGTTTTCAGCACTACCGAAGTCATGACATCAGCAAATTCCAGTGCCTTCATTGCCTTTTTGGTGCTTCATCTTTAGCAGAGATCCACGTTCATCTCTCCATCAAGCATTATTATCAGCTTCCAATACTTTTGGAACGTACCTTGCCCTCCAAGGTAAATTAATAGACGAAAATTCTCACCTTTGGAAAACCAAGGGAAAACCAAATAAGTTTTAGAGTCCTTTTCCACCCCATTTATTCAAGTCAAGTTCGTTTTCTTCAATTTTTGGAGATTTTCGTATTTTTACTTTTAGTTGAATTCTAAGATGTTTAAATTTCCCAAATTTAGATTTAAAAATTGTCAGTCGTCAAGATACTGAATTGGTTAGTTCCTAATTTAAAATTATAAAATTTTTGTAGAGAAAAATTACATTTCGAAAGACTTAATTTTTTGTTTTTCAAGCATTTTTGAAGTTCAACTGTTAGAACTTGTGTTTCGTGATTTTCTGAATTGAAATAAAACGCTCTTGACTTTTTTCAGCCTTCGAAGTTGAAAAACGCTTTAGATCAACTTATAACTCGAGATTTGAGCACCTCGAACGAACCGGAGATACGTGCTCAAATTTTTGGGGCATACGAACACGTCGCAAAGCTCGTTCCAGTGAGAAATCCGTTGCCCGAAGAATCGTCATTGGTTTATTATGTCAACCCTCGCGACAGCTCGATTTCGCCGTACCTGAAACGGCCATCTGTCGATACGGAGCCGCGGGAGGTTAAAAGAATACGAAGAGAAAGTCCCCAAAACGTCGACGATTCTGCGAACAAACCCGAGTTCCAGCAAGGGTAGGTCCCCACTATTCAAGTCATGAACACGATTTCATGCGATCGTTATTGTTTTTATTACATAACTTTTTTTCTTTTTTTACGTACCTGTTAGTTTTTATATTATACTTTTACGAACTCGTGATTGTAACTTATAGTTAAAAGGGGTCCGTCAAACGTTGATAACCAACATTTTCCAGATTTGAATAATTTACTTTATTTTACGGAGGAAAGGCATTTTTATTTCTACAATTCGCAATTTTTTCCAAATCGATTTTACGAGTTCTACCACAAAATCTTCGAAAACAGATTTTTCGATACTCTGATCTTCACTATTCACTTAGTAGATACGGAAACCGTAATATAATAGGAGCTGCAATCTAAAAAATATGATTTGTGAATCGGTTTAGCAAAACGTAATTTTTGAACATTCGTAAAACATGAACTATGATTTTTCAGTTTTTCAAAAAGCAACACGTAAGCGTTATATAAGAGCAGCGAAAACCCTCAAAAAACGCTTTTTGAAAAAAATGTGGGTTATCGGGCTTTTTACCATTTTGTTTGATTAATTTGATACAAATAAAGCAAATTAAAATCACAACATGAGCCTACTTTTTTTATTAACCCGAGATTCGTTTCAAACTCTGAGCTGCATTTTTCGTCGATTTCCTGCGTCTAAATGAAATTAATCTATGCGCTGAATACAAAATGTTTTCGTTAACAAAAAATGATACATTTTTGGATGAGAATCATCGCAGTTTTTTTTTTTTTTTTAAGTTTTAAAAGTCGTTATTTTTCGAGGCAAATTGAGTAATTGAAGAAACTTGGTGCACTTTCAGTTTGTTCAATACACCTAAGCGTAAAACAATGGACGTCGATGCCGAAATTGAAATTATCGAAGACAATCCGCCGTTTCAAAAATCGCGCGACGATGCCGATATCTTCAAAGGCCTGGGTAGAGCGAATTTCGAAAGAAGTTCGACCTCGTCACACGCGAAGCAGCCTCTGACCCTCGAGGATATAAAGGACACTGGACTCACCGGCGCCGATTTGTACATTTGCCCTTACGTCAAGTGCGGCTCCAGGCACGCGGAAGAAAGTTTGCTCCGAAACCACGTTGAAACCTGTTTGTTCGGGGGCAAAGGGTCGACTATTGCTTGCGCGATCTGCAAAAAAACGTGCGTCAAGCTAGGGTTTTTCTGGGAACATTTGAAAAGTCACGGTCTCAAGCGATTCAGTTGCGCGATGTGCAACGAGCGGTTCGCGGTACTGATCCAAGCGACGGCGCATATGAAGGCGAAGCACAAGGCCAACCCCAAGGTCATACCAGCGGACCCGAAAAATCCGTCGCCGGATGGTCTTTTCACTGTCCAAGCAATGGTAAGTGTTGTCCAAGCATTATGCATACTTGGACCTCAACATTTTGAAACATCTTGAAAATTGCAAAGATAAATAGAGTTTTTTAGTTTTTGGGATGTCGAAATTGTGAAATTTGTAAGCCTGAGAAATACGAATATTGAGTACTACCGAATTCTAAAATTCGGCAGTTCGGAAAATTGACAACTTAAAGATGGAAATATGTGTGGTGAAAAAATTGGAATTTTTATTTGACCATGTGGAATTCGATATTATGAAAATTTTAATTCAGAAAAATGTATTCGTAGAATTTCATGCATACCAAAATATTTGATTTTTCAATACTTGATGAATAGAAGTTTCGAATGTAAATATCTTTCAAAGTTGTATAAAATTTAAGACGTTTTTTAAACTTCTTTTAGACTTTCTTTCAATTTTTAAAAATGTGCGGAGAAAAGATTGTAATTTTTATTTGACGATGTGAAATTGAATATTATGAGAACTATAATTCAGAAAAATGTATTCGTAAAAAGTCATGCATTCCAAAATATTTAATTTATCAATACTTGATGAATAGAAGTTTGGAATGTAAAAATCTTTAGAAGTTTTATAAAATTTAAGACGTTTCTTAGATTTTGTTTCTAAAATTTAGAACGAAACAAATCTAAGATTTGTTTCGAAATTAATTTCAAACTTTAAAGTTTAAAAAGTAATACATTATCAGAAGTTTTATAAACAATCTATATGATTCTGATTTGATAATTAAAAATGTAAAACTTTAGAAATATTAATTGGGAAGGTAAGAAATTTAAATTGAAATATTCAAAAATTCAACTTTAGACATTTTGAAACTCAATTTCATTAATTTGGAAGGTAAGAAATTTAAATTGAAATATTCAAAAATTAAACTTTAGACATTTTGAAACTCAAGAATATGAACACATGATCATGAATTTATCAGTACAAAATTGAAATGATAATATTTAGAATCAAATCAGTATTTGAATATCCAAAAATTTCAAAGTATGAAATTTTTCATATTGATAACAATTCTAAAAATATAAACATATTTAATATTTTAAAACAACATGCTAATGATGCAAATTTTTCATTCAATGAGTGAATTATATAAATAAGCGAGGACAAGAGTTTTATTCCAAACACTCATCATTTGAATTTTTTCTAATTTGATTTTTTTTTTTTTTTTTTTTTTTCAGAGTTTCATTCAGGAAAAACCAAAACCAAAAAAACAACGATCTCCAGTGAAACAACAGCCAGAGGTAGCGAAACTTGATGACGTCGAAAAAGTTGTTTTTTCTCCGGAAGAAATGCACTTGTTGCCAATGGCTGCAATTTTCAGCCGTGAAATGCATTGCGCTTTGTGTTCGTACAAGACGAAAGTACGTTCGAACTTCGCGCGTCACTTGCACTTGCATGCGAGCGACAAAAAAGTGCCGGAATTCGGGCCCGTGAATCCCGTGCCCTGTCTTGACAAAAAGGAAAAGATGTTTGACAAAATGGTAAATCTGGCGAATAGCTCTCACCAGAACGGGCGAATGGGAGGAAAACCAAAGGACACTTCAAGTGAAGATGCCAATTTGCCCAAATTCGTCCCCGAAAACAAACGGTACGAAGATTTTAAATATTCATCCGAAAAATTGTTGAATGGACAATTTAGAAAATGAGTCTATAATACGTCATTTCATTTGTAAAATGGTAAATTTTTTATTTTTTGCTGCAGAAACAATGCATGAATTTAGATCATGTTGACAGAACTTTTTTTTAATCAACTAAATACATCGAGAGATATTTTTTTTATTACGATTATTACTATTATGTTACGTAATCCAGAATATTTTATTAATTTGTTTCTTGGTTTCTAGTTCATGCATGGACAATAAAAAATCTCAGTTTTTGTGAACGTTTCTTATTTTTTTGTCATTTTTCATTTAAATCCCTAATTTCTAGATTTTGAACATTTCTAGTTGTTGAATTTGTATCTTCGAGTTTTCAAATGTGCATTTCAAAATTTTTGAGTTCTAAAGTTTACGAATTTAACATTTGTGAAATTAAAACTTCATAATAATATTCGCGAATTTTTTGTTTGACATTTTTTCATTTTTCCATGCGCTTATTTAGGAATTGAAATAATTTGGAATGTGGCATTTTTTTATTCAAAATTTCAAAATTTGTGAATTTAATTTAATATTTTCAAATTTCTAAATTCGTTTCTTTGCCAATTTTAAGTGTTGAAATTTTCGGTTTTCGAATTTTCGTCATGATTTAACATATCAAATGTAACATATTATTTTGAAATTCGTATTCTTAAATTCTCAAATTCTTGAAAATTTTCGAATCAAAGATCCGAAAAAATATTTACATCTCTGCAAAGATTCAAAAAATTACAAAATCGTGCAAGAATCACACATTTTTCATATGTACGTAAAATTTGAAAATTTATATAGATTTGTGTTGAAAATTTTTTTTCAAAATTGTGCAAAAAAAATCAGATGTCAGCGAATTCGCAATTTTTTTTAACCTTACTGAAATCTAAATTCCAAACGTCTCGACTTTGAACATTTCCAATCGTTCAATTTGCATTTCGAACCCTGCATACTCAGAAATTTCCGAGTTCACGACCGTGTAAAAACTTGGATCTAAATCCAGAACTGATGAAAATGATCAAAATACTTTTATTTCTCATACTCTTCTTGCCTTGTTCATTCAAAGCGTCTAATACCCTAAACCATTCACTATTTTTGTTTTACTGCGCTGTCCGCTTGCCATCATCTTTCATGTCTGCTCATGTTTTTCACGCTAATCGCTTGTTTTGTCGAAAATCATGGTCTCGTTTTGGGGAACCGAGCGTTAACACGTATTAATCACCACAGATACGTCTGTAGCGTGGCCGAGTGCAACCATTTGTTGCTCGACGAAGGCATTCTGCGATGCCACATGAAGGCCTTGCACTCGGACGAGCCGTACTATCTGTGTCCCCATTGTCCCCCGCAAGCCGGCCAAGAGACGCAGAACATCGCGATCGACAAAATGGGAGTCCACTTAAAAATGCATGACACACGATTATATAAATGTTCTTATTGCAATCATCATCACTATTACAGGTTCGTCTGTCACTCTGTCTGTCTGTCTGTCTTTGTGTCTGTCTAATAATGCAGAAAAAAACATATTTGGGTGAAAATTCTAAACGAGTCTTTAAGAAGAACGCCATCCGCGACGAATCCATTGCATTCGCTAATCTCATCCATCATTGCTTTCGTGTCATACATTTTGAAAACGATTCTCAATTTGCACCCATTCACGTAACCAGGGCAAATTGTACGTATTTTCCATTTCGAAAAACTCCATTTCAGGTACGTCATCGAGCGTCATTTGGCTGAAAAACATCCCGAAAAGAAAGCGTTGATCAAAGTCGTGCGCGAACTGGAGCCGGTCGTTGAAGGCGAGAAAACTGCGAATCCGGAAGATCAGAATGAGGACATGGACGGGAACCATTGGCGGTGCAACAGTTGCGATTTCCGGTGCGTGTACAAGGTGGACATGATGAATCACGCACGGAACGTTCACGACGAGACGTGTCAGTTCAAGTGCGCCTCGTGCTTGTTCAAAACCGTGGCGATACCGACTCTGGAGCAGCATTTCGCGACGAAACATCCGGCGGACGAAAATACTTACAAGCTGGTTTACCAGAGAATCAAGGTCGCGAAAAAACCGGACGTTGTCGAGGCTAGTCCGTACGAGCCTTTTGATACCACTCCACTTTGGAGACGCGACATGCCGCGGGTTCGTCATATTCGGGGTGGGTAGTTTTTGGGACATTTTGGGACAGTGTTGCCAGGTGGTCAACGCGCGCCACCCCTAGATGGAGTGCTATTTCCCCCTAAAATCCGTCACTTCCTCATAAAAAACTTTTTTTGATGTTGGGTACTATATTTTGATATCTGTTACATTGACACCACTGTAGTTTTAAAAATAATGAGGAATTCTTTGATATTTTCGAAAATGGAAATATCCGAAAAATTGTGAAATTTTGTTGAATTCGGAAAATTTTCGGAAAATAATAAAATGTTTCAGAAATTATGGAAATTCCTTAAATTTTTCGAAATATCAATTTCCTTTTCAAAATTTTTAAACATTCCAAACAATCCAGAAATTTTGATTAATTCAGATGATTTCGAAAACTTACAGCGGCTAATTCGCGAAAACTTTCTGTGAATTTTCCAAATTTCGAAAATTGAGAGTCTCCGGAAATTTAATGAAATTTTTAATATTTTCGAAAATTTGAAAAATGTTTAGAAAATTATAAAATTTCGGTTTTTCGGTGGAAAAATTTAGAAAAATTACAAATTGTCGCAATGTTTGTGGAACTGTAAAATTTTTCTATGTTTTTGAAACTTTTCGGAGTGTCATTTAAATCGTTGAAAATTTTCGGAGTTTTTCAATATTTTCAAAATTTTCGAAACCTTTCGAAATCGTTGAAAATTTCCGTAAAACACTGTGAAGCAATGTGACAATATCTGCGATCAAATCAGATCGAGTAAAAAAAATTCTTCGACTCCCTTCAATTTTTAGCGAAGAAAACTCGAATTTCGGCTTGAAATATCAACCACCTAAATTTGTCCCAAAAAAAAAAATTGTTCCCCCTAAACTTCCCCCTAAATGTTTTGTCCCCCTAGAATTCCCCCTTAATTTAGGGGGAAAACCCATAAACTGGCAACACTGTTTTGGGAGAACGTCTTTGAAAATTAATTTGCGTAATTCTATTACGAAATCAGGCGCGTAGCTAGAGAGGGGTTTTGGGGTCGAAAACCCTCCCCGAAATGTAAGAATGATCGTTTTTGAAGATTGAGGTCGAATTATGTATATCAAATTGTGTCTTAAAGTCGTTATTTCACAGTGTGAGTTGAACGTTTGTATTTTTTTTTTTTTTTTTTTTTTTTGACAGCGTTTAAAATTGTTGTTTTTTTCTTTTTTAATAATTTTTTTAACGATTTGAGGAACGTACAATATCAATAATTCCAGTAATTCATAATATATATAATATATATATATTATGATATATTACACTGATCTGTAATATACACTGGATAGCTGATGGGATAGGTGGGGATGACCCCAATTGAACGTCGCCATTAAATATATGTATAGATATATGATACAA
>JAPYZK010002916.1:0-15958 GCA_030522785.1 Platygaster equestris | reverse complement strand
TAAGTTTTACGCTGGAATGCTGAAATGTGATGGAAACTTGAAATTCGACATTCATAACTTTAAGAATTCTCAGAATTCGAAATTTTGTATATTCTTCAATTCGATATTGAGATTCGGGTTGAAAAAAGTATCAAATTTATTATTCTTTATGTGAAATCTCTTCAACTCGCGAATTTTCACTTAAAAAAAATTCGAAAGTTCAAACTACAACTTTTTAAAATTCAAGCAAGTTTTAAATTTCAAATTCCGGGAGTTCCCAAAATTTCATCTCATGAGTTAGTTTGATCTTCAAAAATTCATAATTTAAGAAATTTCCGAAATTCCAAATTCCAGAATTTTATACATTTGGAAATTAAAAAAACTTGCGCCTTCGAAACTCGCTTAAAAACTTGATAATCGAAAGTCTGAAAAGTTAATTTTGAAATTCTGATCCGGTTCGAATTTACAAATTTTGGGACTTATAAAAAAAAAATTATACAACATAATTTCACGGTTTCCAAGGAAGATACGTCCATCTCCTCCACTCTAACCTCTATCTGTAAGTAACAATAATTAAGGTAGAACTTCCACAAATAACTGTCGTTATATCTACTATACAGCAGTTTAAAATGGTCATCAACTGTATTTAATTGTTTATGTATGAATTTTATATGAATTTAAATTCGATCGAAAATCGCCAAACGTGTGTTCCCTGGAAGTGCTACCTTAAGAGCGTTCTTTCGCGGCTTTGCGTTTGCGTTTGCCGTTTGGTTCCCAATTGGATGACACCTTTGAAACCTGGTTGTTCAGGCATGCTAACCCATCTCAAGCGCAGCATACCGGATTTACGGCAACACAAGATTCATCTGCAGCCACTTACGAGTCACGACTACCTCGCCAACGCCAAGCAAAGTAAGTACCAGAGCGCGGCTTCAACTTTTCCACGCATCTTTCGCCCCTCGAGTGCATGCAGTTTAGCTAGATTTCACGCCACCGCCCCCCGCAAACACGTACAAATACGAAAACCTCGACGCTTGAGAACATTGAGAAACATCAATTTTCTTTTCGCTCATGCACATTTTATCGGGAATCGTGAAGTTTCTGCATTATCATTATTATTTTGGAGGTGAACGGTTGTTCGCCGAAATTTTGCTTCCGCGATATGTATACATGGAGAAAACAGTATGGTTGCCACAACCATACAAATCGTAACATTTGCGCCAACCATTTTAATGGTTGGTGGAACCGAACTTTTAGTTACTGTAAGCTCATATTACAGTCAACAGTCGGTAGATGTGGTTGTACTAACCATAAATAAATTCTGGAGGGGCTTTGGTTTCTCGACTAAATTTTCAAAAAAGCGGATAATGATTATTCATTTGTATAATATGAGTAAGACTTCATTTACAGATTTGGACTCACTTTACAATTCAGAGTTAGAGAGTTTTTGTTATGTCGGAATTAAAAGTTTTTCAATTTGGCTTCAACTGATTTATTGATTTAATTCAATCTAATATAAGAATGACGAAATGTTCGAATTATAATTTTGAAAAACATGTATTTTTGTAGTTTTGGAAGTTTTAGACATTTTCAAAGTTTGAAAATTTTGCAGTTTCGGAGTTTAGAAGTCTGGAAATATGAAACAATATTTTAAAAATTGAAAAGCTGTATAGAAACGTTTTGAATTTATGATGAACTGCGGACATTCTAAAAACAGAATTTCCTATATTTTGGAGTGTAAAATTTTATAGTCGGTATCATTTATGTGTATATTTCCTTATTTTCTTATTTTAATTCATAGATTCTAGTTTTCCAATGTATTACTTTATCGCTTTTTCAATTTTTGTGTATTGTAATCATATTTGAAAAAAGAAGAAGGTTTGAAAAATTACACTTTCGAATTTCAGAATCTGTACCTATAATCCAGAATCTCTGAAATTCCGAGTTTTTGATTTTGGACTTTCAATTTCTGAAATGTTGAGATCCAGCGAATTTAAGTGATTTTGTTCGCAAAATTCAGAATATGTGAACTTCAAAATAACTTGCTTAGAAAGAAAAATTTCGTTCTATTTGGAGTTTGAATTTTGTAATTAAGATAATTTAGAATCTCGATGAATCTAATATTTTGTTATGATATAACATTCGACACATAATTATAATTAATTCGAATTTCAAAAATTTTAAGATGAAACATATTTAAAGTTGAAAAACTTTTCAATATGTTTTCGAAGATCACAAAATTCAGTAAAAATTAAGATTCAAAATTATATCGTAATTTTGACGATACATATTCCCGAAAATTCTAGATTTAAATGTTTGCATCTTTAAATCCAAACATTTCAAGATTGAACAAACTGAACATTTTGAAGCTTTGAAACACTTTTTTGAAAATAGTGGAATTTTGAATAATTTAAAATTTGTTATTTCGGGAATTCCAAATTCCCAAAAATTTATTTTACATGTGAAATGTAAGAATTTTGATTTTGGAAATATCAAGTATAAAAAAATTTTACATTCGGCAACTTTCAAATATTATTGCGAACTTCGAATTTATGACTCGTGATTTTAGAATTCGAAACCTTGAAAATTCCATCTATTAAGGTTCGAGATTAACCTCCGAAATTTTCAATATCAAATGACTTTTTCCATTCAGAAACTTTTAAATTAATTATATACATTCCACTGTACTGAAACAATAAAATCAAAAAAATTTATAATTGAAGATCGCCAACTTTGAGAATTCAAAATCCGAAAAATTTCATTTTTGATTGAAATACACTCCTGGTTGTCTTATAAATTTAGATTTTTAGGAGTTTGGGAGGGGGGCTATAGCCTCCCCGGATTCGCCACTGTAAATATGGTTGGCTCCAATGTTACTATTCATATGGTTGAGGCAGCCATATTTTTTTCTCTGTGTAGTGAACTGAAAAACGACAGCTAGTTATCTGAATAGTGCCTTCCTGTTTATAATCGTTCGAGAAGCAAATACTGTCGATTTTTTATTTTGTTCATTTTGAGAGATTGTTTTTGGGAAATATGGATATGATGATAAAGTTTTAGATATGGCAATGGCACTGCATTGAATCGTATGTAAAAGCACTTTGTGTCGAGCGGTATTCGGCGCGGTGGTTATTATTTGGTGGAACTTTTTTTTTGCGTTCAGTTACGACGCCGCCGACGAAGTTGCCGCGACGGAGTTCAGCCGCCTGCGAAAGCTCCCTCAGTCACCATATAGCGCATCCTACTTCCACGACGTCTAGTCATTACACGACACCTTCGCCGCCGCAGCAAGCTCGTTCCCATGGTTCGTATAGACAGTATTTTTTTTCTTTTTTTTTAGGGGTCGTGTAGAAAGTTTCTGGATGATAGGAATACGGTTTAATAAAGTGGGGGGGGGGGGTTCATTAATAAATAAATTCATATAATAATATATATTATATATAATTATATTATACAAATGTATATATTATATATTAATATATATATTATATAATATATATTATATATTCATATAATAATAAACAAATTCATTAAAATCGAATTCATTTAATCACATTCCGATCGGTCAGAAATATATTTGTACAATTTCGAATTCGAACAATTCAAAAACTATACGTATAGGCCCACGCCGAAAATTTTACACAACCTTCCTTACATATTAATGAATATATTGAGATCAAAAAATCGAAAAAAAGTGTCCAGCTCTAAAAAAACCGTATTTCTTTATAACAATTGAATATTTTGCATGTTAAATTATGTGAAAAAATGTTTATTATTATTATATATATTTACGGAAAGTTCATACGATTCGAAAACTTTAATCATTAGGAATTTTTTTTTACCTCGATTATTTTTTGAATAATCGATTATTGAAAATTTTACGTTTTTTTTTTTTTTCAAATTCGTAAGTTCAAAAAGTCATGACTCGGAAATAATATCATTTTCAACAACAAAAGTACGTGTCGATTATTTTGCTTTGAAGAATGCTGGAAAAAATTTTCGAGGATATTAAATTTTCATTTTCAACGCTGATATGGAATGACCCATAAGTACTTTCGGAAACTCTGTTTTGATCGATTTATTTTTATATTCGTTCTTTTTCATATCCCTGCCCCTCCCCGCTCCTCCCTCTGAAAAAATGTGTAAACAAATTTACGTTAAAAGCCTTCTCAATTGACGAAAAAAGCTTTTCGTATGGACTACCACTTGATTATTATACTCCGTCACGAAAGCTGAAATTCTGTTAACCGCTCGCGACATGTTCACGAGTTGTGACACATGTCCTAAAAACAGACGTCAAAACTAACATGAAACACTAGAACGCTACGGAAGAAACTTTGCTGCCATGACAAACGCAAGCACTAAAACAAAAATTAATATAATAACGTATTTAACTGCATGCCAGTTTTCATCACAATATTTTTGAATTATATTAATTCATTAATTTGATTTATTTTATTTAATTTTAATTAATTTAATATTAAATATAAATATTCAAATGTTTTCCATAAAAGTCGGCGCCCTAGTGATTCTAGTTTTTATAAAAACCTTATAAAAAATTTTTATAAAGTCGGTTTTATAAAAGTTTGATAAAAAATTTTTTTTATAAAAATTTTTTTCAACATTTTAAAAAATATGCAAAAATTTTTCTAACGTCTTTTGGATCGTTTTACTAATGTATATACTATTTTTCATCAGTTTATTAGGCTCTAGCTCAAGTTTCGTTTTGAAAGTAATTTAAAAATTTTTTTAAAAATTTTTCGGAAAAATCACGGATTTTTCCAAAATCCCAAAAACTCCCTTATTTCCAATGTCTGCCAAAAATAACTCGGAAACGTTCAATGTGAGAGTGGAATTTCCGAAAACCTTGCGAAAACCTCCTAAAATGACGACTGTCGACGACTGTCTAAGAAAGAAAAAAAGGTGCGCTTTTTTCAGGTGACTTCCAGAGCGGCCCGGGTCGGCCCCTGGAGGAGGTGAACGCGAAAATCGAGCAGTTGACGAGGCAAGTGACGTCGCTGGAGCACTCGATGACCGGCGACGTGCGCTTGATCCTGGCGCTGCTCCAGCAAACGCTCAATTCCTCGAGGGAAATATCGAGCATCGAGATGATGCCGGGCACGGCGCCCGCGATAACGAGGCCTCCCGGAAGGGCGCCGGCTCTGGTGCAGAGATCCGCGAGCGAGCCCCAGCCACCCTCCACAGTCCAACCCCCAGCGACCAGCAACAGCAACGGAAAATTGCAGCCAAGCACTTCCCACGGCTTGTTCAGGTAAATGATCCCCCTTTTTCGGAGTTTTTAGATTACTTGCGTCAACGGCTCGACGACTTTATTTCGAGATGCTCGAAATGCACGTTGCACATTGCGTGATGAAAATAATATAATGCGTTGAAAATGGACGAAAAATTATTTTTGAGCATGAATTATTATTTAAATTATAATTATAACATTATAATTATTATTATGTATTGTATTAATATAAAGTAATTATAATCGATGGAATTGATTGTCAATGGGTTGATAATAATTTTATGGTTTAATTAATTTTTTGATTTACCCATTCAATTTTTGGCAATTAAATGTTTTTCGCGAGAGAAAACATTTAGAAACATTCCCGGCTCAGTCGATTTTTTTTCTCGCAAAAAACATTTAATTACCAAAAATTAAATGGGTAGATCCAAAAAATTAATTGAGTCATAAAATTCAAGTGATTATTAATAAATATTAATATAAAGTAATGAAATTATATATTATACATATATAATTATAATATATAATAATTTTTATTTATTTCAATTATAATAATTATGATTATTATCAAAATTAATGAAAATAACTGGATTTTCCGTCCGTTTTTCATTGCACAGTGAGCGTGACTGCAATTATTCTGTCACGTTTTTGTGAGCTCGAATTTCAACGTGCACGTTTGAGCAATGATTTGGATAAGATTCTTGGGTGAGATTTGAGCGTAGCCAATAAATACGTGTTTTTTTTATTCCTGAAAAGCTTTCTTTCGAAATCGCTGGATCAATTGCATTTGATTTCGACGTCTTTTATTTTGGAAAGGTTGGACAAATTTCGCAGGTGAAAGACGCTCTCCTACAATAAGCAAGGAATTTTAGTTACGAGCAGTGCCAATGTCAGAGCTTGATATACATTGCGACACTCTTCGTCTGAAAATTAGACAATCATTTTTAGCCGTCATTAAAATGCTTGCGGTTGGTTGCCTGCTTGGTACATTATTTCGATTTCCATGAATATTTCAACCTTTGTCTTATTATTCGTAGTTTGAAAGCAATTTGTTTTTACTGCAGGAAAAATGTTCATTTGTGGTGTACAATTGAGAATCATGAAAACGATCACATGGTTTTTGAAACCATAATGATTCGAAAATGGGAGTTCCTATCCGTGCAAATATCGTCGATTGATGATTTATTTGGTCATTAATTTTTAATTATTTCTGAGTGCTGGGTGCGAAATTGAATTTTGATCGAGAATAAATTGGAAACTGATATGCCGCCGAAGTGAGAAAGTCAAGGTAAGTTCGAAAATTGTGTCTTACATTTCAAAATCAATTTTTCGGGTGGTTTACGCGTATTTTTTGGAATTTCCCCGGCTCATTTTCGAATCGTTGAGGTATTATCTCAAAAATTTGAGATTTCTTCTATTAGGAAATATTGAACGAATCTGTATTTTCTCTTTTCACGTATTTTCAAAGTGAGCGTTATTGCCAAATTTATGCCAATTTCGACTGTTCATATTATCCCTAGTGATTGTATAGCTTTTATGAAAACAGGCAAAATTTCTATAAAATTAGCGAATAGAAAATCATGTACGTAACGTTTTTTAGCAAATACAAAACGTAAAAACATGATTTTATAGGATTTGAAAATTCTTCAACTCAAATTGAAAATAGGCATCCAAATTGACATAGATTTGACGGACAAGAAAGTCGACTATCGGATTTCTGATGCAAAGGTCGCAAGTTCGAATCCCGCTGCCTGCAAAAAATTTTTAAATTTCTTTCGAAACAAAATTTGAGCTAGAGCCTCATAAACTGATGAAAAATGGTATATACATCAGCAAAAAAATGATCCAAAAAAGACTAAAAAAATTTTTGCTTATCTTCAAAAATGTTGGAAAAAAAATTTTTCTAAAAAAAATTTTGTTATACAACTTTTATTAATCCACTTTATAAAAAATGCAAATTTTATAAACTTTCATAAAACCGACCATATAAAAACTTTGATAACAATTTCTCATACCGTTTTTATACAAACTAGAATCACTAGGGATGCCGTATTTTGTATCCCACATTCTGCGTTACGAAAACCCATAAAAACCCTCAAAATTTCCCCCCCCCCCCCCCCTTCCCACAATCTCTGTAATCCAGTCTTTCGCCATATTTCGGAAAAATAATACGCCGAAAGTTGGCACTGCTCGAAACGTTTAGATCGAACTGTAGAAGGCGTACCGAACCTCACTGTACATATACGTGCGTCACGTGCTTCGCGTATCTCGCTACATAATCCAGCAACAGCTTCCGAAACGATTTTAAAAATGGTGGCTTGAACGAGCGTAAAATGGACGGTGGCGATGTTTGTTTTTGCCAGGCCAGCGGCGAGAGATCCGACCTCGACGTCGTCCGGTACGTCGCGTTTGACCGTGACGTCGGACACGTCGGCTTTGGCGAATGCCTTGCAGACGGCTTTGAACAATCGCGCGTTACCCACGAGGTCGCAAAGCCAGCCGGTGGATCTGGCCATGCCGGCGAGCACGCAGCAAACACCCCATCAACCTCACGCTTGGCACAGCCAGCCCGCCGCTTTCAGGCGGGGCGAATTCAGGAGCGGGTAAACTTTTTTTTACCTGCCTTCTCCTCCCGACTCATGTCCCCGCGCTCATCACATTCACCGGCTCTTTTTTTCTTCATTTTCGATTCTGTGCCAATTTCACTTCGATACCCTTTTTTCGGCTGAATAGCTGAAATTCGAGCGTGCCAAAAGAGGGGTATATTCCGAGGGTTCGACCCTCCAAAAATGAGTACAGCTGAACTTCGATCGAGTGAACTTCGATAGAGTGCTCTCTAATCTACCGTGAAGATCTCGGCAGCGATGAGGCTCCGAGTTTCATAGCAGGGAGCGAATTCCAGTAGCCTGAAAAGTCATTGATGCTTTGTCATTTTTGGGTTTGGGTCCCTCGAGGTTTCTACCTGATGGTGTTTCTACTCGTCTTATCGCTACTCCGATCGAGTGTAATGTTTACTTAAGACCCCCGAGCACTCGATCGACGTTCAGCTGTACCTTTTTCCTCGAAAATCGCCATTTCAAACGCCTGCCCGAGCTTGAAGCCGAAATAAGATAAGAAGCCCGAAAAAAGGAGGAAAAGGGAAAAAAGTGAAAAGCGTTCGCCTTTAGGTACAGCTCGTTCAACAAGCGGTCCGAGCCGGAGACCGACGACCCCTGGAGTTGCGTGGTGCCGATCATCGCCGACGGCAGGGTCGGCGGGCAGCGTCCCCGGAGCGGGGACTCCCGGAGGGACGGGCAGGGGGCCCAACGGCAGGCCGAAAGCTCGCGACAAGCGAGCGAGGACATGTCCTGGGAGTTCTCGATGAACGAGGCCCCGATAGCGAGGCTCGAGTCGCTGGACGAGCTCGACCAGGATCACGCGAGTTAGGTCCCGTGGACGGGATAGAGATAAATAAGTTTAACGAATAAACTATGCACTGCCTCGACGTAGGTGGTACGGGTCATCCACGAAAAATGTGTTTCAGGCCTGTCCAGGCGTCTTCAGGCCTGGGGTTGTTGGAAATAATATTTGACATCAATACCGGGGATGCAAGGCCGTAGCCAGAAATTTCGTTGGGGGGGGGGGGGGGGCTAAGGAGATTTTTACTCGAGATTAATTAAACAAGCTCAAAAAGGAGAGTTTTAGCAGAGAATTATGAAAATTTCCTCAATTCTCAGAAATTTGGGATCTCTGGAATTCCGGATATTATCAAAATTGTCGAAATTCTCTAGACTTTTGAAATTATTGAAATACTCCAAACTTTGGAAATTCGCGAAATTGTTTAAAATCTTAAAATGTACAAAATGTACGGAATTATCGAGTTTCTCAGAGTTTTAGGAATTCGTAAAATTTTCGGAATTTTAGTAACTATGGAAGTATTGTAAATTTTCAGAATTTTAAAAACTTTTTGAAATCTCTGAAGTTTCCGAAATTATCAAAATTGTCGAAATTCTCTAGACTTTTGAAATTATCGAAATACTCCAAACTTTGAAAATTCGCGAAATTGTTTAAAATCTTAAAATGTTCAGAATGTTCGGAATTATCAAGTTTTCTCCGAGTTTTAGGAATTCGTAAAATTTTCGGAATTTCAGTAATTATGGAAGTATTGTAAATTTTCAGAATTTGCGAAACTTTTTGAAATCTCTAAAATGTCCGAAATTCATAAAATTTTGGAAATTTCGAAAAGTTCAGAAATTTTCGGCATCATCTAAACTTTAATATTCATGAAAATATTCGAAAATCTTGAAATATGTTGAAAATGTTCCAACTACACAAAAGTTTTTCGCAGTTTTGAAAATTCGTAAAATTTTCGAAATTTCAAGAATTATGAAAACTGCTTTAATTCTCAAGATTTTCGGAACTTTTTTCAATCTCTGAAATTCATGTAATTTTTGGAATTCTGAAAATTGTCGATGTACTGAAAACTTTCGCAATTCTCTGAATTACTGAAAATCTTGAAATGTTCCAAATTATCGAGTTTCTCGAAATGTGAATAATTCGTAAAATTTCTGTTATTTCGAGAATTACGAGAATATTCTAAATTTTCAGAATTTTCGGAACTTTTACAAATATCTGAAATTTACAACAATTTTGGAATTCTTGAAATTTTCGAAATTCCACGAACTTCCAAAATCCTCAAAATATTTCAAACACTGAAAATTCTCAGAATTGTCGGAAATCTGAAAATGTTAAAAATATTCCTAATCATCAAGTTTCTCGAAATATTAGAATTCGTAAAATTTTCGTAATTTTGAGAAGTATAAATTTTCGGAATTTTTCAAACTTTTTTACAACTTCGAAATTTTCACAGTTCTTGAAATTTTGTTAAATTTTCAAACTTCTAAAATTCTCGAAATCCTCTAAACTCCGAAACTTCCAAAAATTGTTGAAAATCTCGAAACGTTGCGAATGGTCAACATTATTAATTTCCTCGAAAACTTTGACACTTGTGAAAATCAGTATTGTTTTACTTTTTTTTTTAAATACTATTTTGCAATGTGCGATATATTCCAAATTTTTCAGTTTCTCGAAATATTAAGAATTCGTAAAATTTTCGTAATTTTAAGAAGTATAAAAATATTGTGAATTTTCCGAATTTTTAAAACTGTTTTACAACTTAGAAATTTCCACATTTCTTGAAATTTTGTTAAATTTTCAAACTTCTAAAATTCTCGAAATCCTCCAAACTCCAAAAATTCCCAAAATTGTCGAAAATCTCGAAACGTTGCGAATATTAAAAATTATTAATATTTCCTCGAAAACTTTAACACTTGTGAAAATCAGTACTGTTTTACTTTTTTTTTCAAAATATACTATTTTTCAATGTGCTAGATATTCCAAATTTTTCAGAATTTCGAAGGGGGCTTCAGCCCCCTTAGCCCCCTCCCTGGCTACGTGCTTGCAGATGGGAGATACTGTTGCTCTCTCTCTTTCTCGCCAAACGACGATCTCGTGAGTGAGAAAAGGACAGTTGCGTAACTTCCCATCCCTAATCAAGACGATGTTGAAAAATACCGATATTTTTGTTTTTGACGAAACAACGAATGTATACATTCCGCTGTCTTTCAGTATTGGATTACTGAAAATTTAAGTATTTGTACGAATTCTCACGAAACTGGGAAATTTCGGAAAAGTTTTTCTCGATTCCCAAAAAATGGAACGTCACTGAAATGCTCGGACCTGCAATATGGCGTGTTCAGTTTTCGCCGATTTTCGGGCCCGGGCACGCCTGAGCCGGCCTGGAACATTTTTTCACTGGCATAGAAACGCTGTTAGTAGCACGGACAAATCTGGCTGTGGTTCAGGCCACGCTTCGCAGAGCGGGCTTTATCGCGATTTTGTAAAACGGGGACATTGAAAATGCCCCGCGGCCAAAAAACCGAGTCAATTTTCAATTTCGGCGGAATTTTTTATCTTGTTATCATTAAGTTTGCAACTGTTGAATTTTATCGTGCCGAAAGTAGTTGACGTGGTTTTTTCGTTGTGCGGTGATCCATCTAAGGCGTTTATTTTGGTTAAAGTTTTTTCGTCTCGGAAAAATACGGCGACTTATATAGAATGATTTTTCGGGAATTTTCATGACTTTCTCCGCGTCTGTGAATTAATTTTCTGGAAGTTTTGTTTCAATGCTGATTTTCTACTTGAAACATAAAAAACAATTCGAATCGTGGTATTTTTGAAAAAATCAGTATCATGCGCGGAGACAGTCAGTGAATGACTAAAACGCGAATTCCCATTCATTTTTTCTCGTCATTGCAATTAGTTTTTTAAGTATGACATCAAAGGTTCCTTATTCCTATAATGATGAACAAGAATGAATGAGAATCGAATGTTTCTCCAGAGACGGGATTAGTAATTATTATTCGAAGACGAATCTATGATCACGCGAATTTTAGATGTAGAAATTATTCTCGGGTTCGTTTTTCGCTCCGGATTTCAATCGCCTCTGCGTCCTCGTCGCCGCATTGCAGTCATAATATCTGCATGGAGTGTCATGCAATCCGCCGTTTTCGGCTCAAATCGCACGTCATATCATACTTATAAATATTTCGAATGTATAAATCCACGTATAGGTTACGTTCATTTGTGTGAATGGGAGAACGATGACGAGTGAAAATCGTAGAGTACGTTCCTAAATCGACGAACCAGGGTGTCCGATGTATAAAAAAAAATTTTTTAGCCAAGATCAAAAATGTTTCTGAACAAAAAAATGGTACTGGAAGTTGTAAAAAAGGCAATATTACTGCCTTAGATCGAATTCGTCGAATTTGAATATCTACTGGTATTTTTTACTAATTTATTGAGCGAAAATCTGGTTATTATGAAGCAGTGGAAAATCACTTAAATAGTTGAAATAGCTTATTTTTGGAATAATAACAAAAAAACTTGTTGGTTTGCCATTATTTCAATACGTAAATAGTGAAGAATTACCAGTTATTCAGTCTTTTTTCTACTAGTCTAATAGTAAAAAATAATTGTTTTTTACTACGTGAATAGTTCAAAATTATTACCTTATTGGATTGTTTTTTCACTTCGCGATAAAAATAATGAATTTTGTTGTATCATCATTTTTTTACTACGTATATACTAGAAAATTACAATTTCGTTCGTTAATTTCGATTTGACTATTCGTAGTTTTATAGACATTATTTATCAAGTTGAGGAATCAGCTCAGTCATGAAGTTATTTTCTTAATAAAATGAATCCTTACTATGAAATAGTTAAATTTGAACTAATTCGATCCAAAAGGGTAGAAAATGAATAATTAATTACCAATTCTTCAAAATCAACATAATCATTTCCACTGAAATATCACTTTTCGAACTTACTTCACTCGTTAATTTCGAAAGAATATTTGAAAATATCCGTGAATTACCCTCCTTTTTGAATCATGAAAAAAAAAATGATAATTAATAGGTTTTCCAATAAAACGTTGGACCCCTGGTACACTTACCATCGAGATACAATAATAATGGCACATTCTACATAAACTTTATTTTTCGAGTATGCCGAGTGCACGTATGTGATTCTTCAAAAAAACGCGACGTTATAGAGAAGAAAAAAATTTATTCCATCACTCAGATTACAATTGCAGCGCTTATTTTCATAAAAAAATAACGACTAGAAGGAAAGTTCATATCCAAAAAATACTTGAAAAAAAAAAAAAAAAAAAAAAAAAAAAAAAAAAAAAAAAAAAAAAAAAAAAAAAAAAAAAAAAAAAAAAAAAAAAAAAAAAAAAAAAAAAAACATGTTCGAAGAGACCCCGAAAACGAGGTAGGATCGACTACACCGACGATATTAACGCATAGAATACGTTTACGCAATAAGTATACATACGATATGCATAAAACGAATTGTACAATTTTTTACGCAATGTCTTACTTTTTGAAAAAAAAGTGGGAACGTCGAATTTTCAAAGCTTTTTCCACGCCAAATTTGCATGGCACGTTCCGAATTTTTCCATATTATCGGCTTGCAATTTTTATATGACGTCGAGAGAAATTTTGCATTTGCATGAATTGATGTTTTCAATGTGTAATTGGACAATGTTGATTCGTTGCAGTGCGAAATAGTGTCAGAAATAAACGAATCTAGGAAAAACGTGGAACTGAAACGAAAGTAATTAAAATTTTTGTTGAATAGTTATATCTATCTTGAGACAAACATCGACGAAATCGAGGAGCTATTTATTTTGAATGTTTTTCAAATAAAAAGTATACAATTTTAATAATTATAAGATAAATTTCAATAGTATGAATATTTTGACTACTGAATGTTTTATAGAAAATAAAACCCAGAATGAATTAGAATTTAAAAATTCTACAATGTAGAAGTTTCGAGAGTAATAAAATTTCGATTTATTTTTTAAATTAATGGATGTTATTTTCACAGAAATGCATTCATAAAATTAAGAAATCGTTTTCATCTGGTTACGTACTTTTTTATTGCGTGATGGTGATAGAAATGAATTTAATTGCGGAAATTATTAATGATTCAGTAGAATACGTCACATCAATTTGATATTTTTATTGCGAAACGGACTATTTTTACATCATTTTCACTTCAATTACAAAAAAAATTTTTTACTCAAACAATACATCGAAAAATGATAAAAATCACCCAACTGCGTGATCAAAATTGAAAAAATCGTCACTAATAATAGAATAACTTCTGAACATTCGAATTATCATCATTTTCGAAAAATGGATAGCTCCTCGATCAAATTCCTTTAAAGCCCCAAATCCAAAAATCTTCGTATCTCACACTTCCTATCGAGCACGAAGCGCACACAACAAAAAATAAATCCGCGCTGAAATTCCTGCAATCATTAAAAATTGCACCATTAACACTAGGGTGACCAGACCTATTCAAAAAAGACATGTCCTATTTTTGACCTCCTAATCCGAGAGTCCTGTATTATTTGCAGAATTGAAAAGTTGTATGCAATAACCGGTTGCGCGCTATGGGATTTCGCGAGCGTGCAACCGTTTATTTTATAAAGTCGTTTAATTGTTCAAATTGTCCTGTTCTTATTACTTTATCACTTCGAATATTAATATTACGTTCCCAATTTTTGAGTATTAATCAAAATTTTGACAGATTTCAAGACGCTTTATGAATTAATGCTTAAAATCTCTACTTACGAAACACAAGTGTCTTTCAAGTCTTCAAATAATTTTATTCCATTTGAAAAAATTCAAAATTTAATTTCAATTCCGTCAAAAACCAAAATTATCAACATTAATATCTTCAAATACTCAAATTAAGTATCGATTCCAAGATTTTTGGATTCTGTTCTGAATTATTAAATTCTTCCATTTCCCAGTTTTACACATTTCTTTATTTTAATTCCAAAATTCTCTAGCTGCCAATTTTAAGCTTCACATTTCCAAAAAAGCTTGTGCTTTTTTCTAAACTCCAAGAAAAAAATCCTCTGGTCACCCCAGTCAACACGTACACGAAATAGTGCATCGCAGAAAAACAAAAACCGCGATAAACCTTCGTGGTCGAAGAATTCGTGTACCTTTAGTTAATCTACTTCCCTTTTTCCGTTCTCAACTCACGTGACGATAATCTACGCAAAAATTGACGGGCCAAAAAAACGAAACAATCCCCGATACGTCTTATCTGCCGACCGCATTGATGTTTATCTCGCGATAATCGCGTCGCCCCCGGAATAATCGTCTCGGGCACGAGCTACTTTTCCGTTCACGTAATCTCGCAAAAATTTCGTCTGGTATTGCGTTGTCGATGAATAAACAAAATATTTCAAAAGCGACCGAATCTTTTCTTTCGTCCGTTGCTCGACAATCGCCGAACATCCGCGAGCAACGACTCGTGTCATCGAGTTACGCGAAAAATCACGACGGAGGGAAATTTTCGTCAAAACGACGAGTCGCTTTGTTGAGGCTGTGCGTTGTGTGTCCGCGGGGCGATCGGGTACGGAAAAATGGTGGGAAAATGATGATGATGATGATGATATGAGGATTTATGCCATTTTCCGTAACATGATCGCCGGTGGACACGAGTTTCGTTGTACCATATTATGTAAGGTGAAAATAAGAGTAATAAAAGACGAATACAAAAATTATCTGTACGTACGGACGAGATGAATTTTTCGCCTTTTCCGCATACGTGTTAAGATTGTTCTGTATGTATATGAAACGTTGAATTGTACGATTACATGGCGAGCGCACTGATTTGTAACACATAAAGAAAAAATAAGAAATGACAAGAAACCATTCGAGCGACGACGAACGTTATTTCGATCCTTTCCCTTTCGTAAGCATCCGGCTCGTCGCTTCCTCTGGGCGTTTCGAAAGACAACGGATTTTGGGCTTTTCGCGTTTTGTTAAATATTTTTAATTGATTGGAATTGTATTTTTTTTTATGTTTCTTTTTTTTTTGGAAGATCAGAATTCTGGAATTTATAAACTGGAAAATTCAAGGGATCGAAGATTCGAATCCAAAATGTACGAATTTGGAATTCGGAAATTTCGATAAGTTGAAGGTTCAATATTTATGAGTTTAAAAGTTTTTATTTGCATTTTGAAGTTTATCGCTGAATTGTCAAATATTGAGAGTTGTGAATTTTTTTAATCGTTTTCCCAGCCAATTTGATTTTAAGAAGTTTTCTCACACAAAAATCAAAATTCCTGGCTCGGAGGTGATTTTTCTCGTGAAAATTTC
>JAPYZK010002915.1:0-12976 GCA_030522785.1 Platygaster equestris | reverse complement strand
CGGAGAAAACACGTTTTTGGATCAGGATTTTTACATAGACTGTGAGGAAGGAAATTTGTGGGGATATTAAGATGACACTGAAGGGAGGAAGAGGATTTTCGAGCGGTGATTTTTTGGACTTTTTGCTATTTTGAACTTTATCTTTATATATTGTGAAAAAACATACGGCCGTCACCCCGCGCCCTCGCTGCTGCGACGTGAGTTTCCCATAAATTCCCATAGATTTTCATCAATTCCCATAGATTTTTATCGATACGCATTGATTCCCATCAATTTGATGAATTCCCGTCGACTGCCATTCACTGATCCCATTGATTCCTATAGATTTCCATAAATTCCCATCGATTTCCATAGATTCCTAATAATTTTTATCGATTTTTATCGATTTCCATTAATTCCCATCGATTTCTATTAATTTTTATCGAATCTCATTGATTCTCATTACTTTTTATAGATTCCCATCCACATTCATCAACTTCCATAGACTACCGTCAATTCTCACATATTTCTATCGATGTCCATCGATTTCTATTAATCGCCATTAATTCCTATTAATTTTCATCAGTTTCCATCAATCCCCATGGATTCATATATATATATATATATATTGATTCTCATCGATTTTTATCGATTCCCATAGATTCCTATCAATTTTTATCGATTTACTTCGATTCCCATAGATTCTCATCAACCCCCATAGATTCCTATCAAATCTCATATATTTTCATTGATTTTTATCAATTTACGTAGACTTCCATACATTTCTATTAATTCTCATGAATTTCTATAGATTCCCATCAGTTTTCATCAATTGCCATTGATTTCTCTGGATTCCGATCAATTTTAATAAATTCCTACATATTTCTATCGATTCTTATGAATTTTCTTAGATTCCCATCGATTCTTGTTAATCGCCATAAATTTCTTTAGATTCCCATCAATTGATTTACATGGATGTCTATCAATTTTGATCAATTTTCATCAATTCTTGTGGATTCCTATCAATTTTCATCAATTCCTATCGATTTTCTTCAACTCCCATCGATTCCCATTAATTTCTATAAATTCCCACCAATTTTCATCAATTTCAATAGACTTACATCGATTTCTATGGATTCCCATCGATTTCTATTAATTTCCACATATTTCTATCGATTCCCATTAATTCTCATAGATTCCCATCGATTCCTATTCATCGCCATCAATTCCTATAGATTTGCATCAACTACTATGCATTTTCATCGATTCTCATAGATATCTATCAATTTCTATAAATTTTTCTCTATTCTCATGAATTTCTATCAATTTCCATCGATTCTTATCAATTTCCTTTCAAGTCCTATAGTTTTTCAATAAAATTAATGAAAAGTCAACTAATGAATTGCATATTAGTCATTTTTTTAGGGGTGGGGGGGGGGAGGGATTTATGTGGCAGCGATACAATTTTTCATTCTTACCATGTGAAAACTTGCGCGATAAGGAATGACTTTTAATTTTGAAGTCAGTACGGGCGTCATAAAAGAACTGCGTAAGAATTTTCAATCATTCATCATGGGCGAACAGTTGTCAGTAGGATCATTTTTTATCGGAACAAATGAGCACTTGATTCATTCAAAATTCGCTACTCAGGATACGTACACTTAGCTATTGTCAACTTTTTTTATTCATTTTCCAATTTCAGTGATGATTTTTACGTGAATTGTGGGTATAAAAATGAGAATATATAACTTTTCCAATGTCAGAAGACTTTCTTACGAGCAACTTACTTCAAACTTCGAAATAATAAGGTAAATTTCGAAAATTAGATACTTCTGAATTGAGAAAATTTGGAAACTGAAGAATTCCATTACTTTTATAGATGAAAAATGCATATGGATGACCTGAGTATGATGTATTGAATGATTTATATTTTGCAATTTTTGAGACTTCTTTGAAATTTTCGAAAATCGGTATTTTTCAATTTTTCGGATTTCTCATATAATATTCTTGGAAAATTCTATCTTATTAGCCACTATTGAACTTCAGAATACTTTGAAAATTTTCAAAAATTCGAAAACTTCGAATTCTGTACATGTGGGAATTTCCGGAACTTCGCAAACTCTAGAATTTCATGGTTTTTATGGATGGAAAATTTATATTTCGCAATTTTCGAGTTCTCGCTGATATTTCTGAAAGTCATTTTTCAGGAATTTATCCACTATACAACTCCGAAATACTGTGGAAATTTTTAAAAATCGGGAAACTTTATATTCTTGAAATTTCCGAAACTTCTAAAACTTCATAATTTTATAATTTTGATGGATGAAACATTTACAGACTACTCGATCATGTCGTTTAAGAAATTCATATTTTGCAATTTTTGAGACTTCGTTAATATTTCCGAAAATTATCATTCAGAAATGTTCAGAATTGTATGTGTATGGTTTCAGAAAATCTCAACAAATTAACCACTTCTTAACTCCTAAATACATTGGAAATTTCCAAAAATTAGAGAACTGCAAATGTTCGAAATTTGAAAATACTCGGAACTTCTAACTTCAGAATTCAACAATTTTTATACATTCAAAATTTACGAATTTTCCATTATCGAAATTTTCGGGATTTTGTATGACGTTTTCCTGAGTTGAATAAAATCTCAACAAATTTAATAACTTCCAAACTTGGAAATAATTAAAAAACTTGCGAAATTTCCATACTTCAGAAATTTTCGAAACTATTAGAAGTTCAGAAATCTATTATGTTTGAATTGAAACTTTCCTAAAAATTTACGCGATGCATTTCTAAATAGTTATAACTTCTCACTGCATTTTTGTATTCTTTTCTATTTTGTTCCTGCATTATGTCATCAAAAGTCATCATAGTTTTGATTTTCCAAATTATTCGCAATAATATCGATAATTCTCCAATACCAAAGTGAATTCAGAGTTTCCAATTAAAAATGCATCAATTCAAACAAACATAAAATGCCTCTTCTATTGTTAGCAAAGAATATAAATGAGTTATTCTTTTGAAACAATCCGTAATTTCTCTGCCCATAAAACGGCAGCAATCAATGATCCGAGTGAACTCGGAATTCCGTTGGCCCGCTGATTTCCTTGTTGTCCCAGCAAACTGGCATTCCCGTGTTTATGAAAGCTCTCTCATTGTTGTTCAATTCAACGACAACTTGAAAAGTGAAATCTCCATTCCGGCTTTTGCAAAAGCCATCTACGGAAATTCTGAGCCTGCTTATTTTCTCTCCTTTCGCTCGGTTTATCGGCCGAGAAGAAAAAATTCCATGTAGGGACATCATAAGTACATGATTATGTGATCAGATATAAAAATATGCGTTTCTCATGTGATCAATAAGGATGCGTAACCAAAAATCGTCATAATGTACGTTCAGAACTGATTAATCGTGATGAATGATTATGGGATGAGACATCCACATATGGGACATCAAAATTAAACTTTCATTTTCGAGATTCGTCTTTGAAATTGAAAGCTTTTCAAGTTAAGAATGCGAATTTTAAGGTATCCGAATTCCGACATTTTTCAATTGTTAGGATCTAATTGAAATTTTCAATTTTCGGGGCAAGGATTTTTTCGACTTCAGAATGTTGATTTTCTCAGTCTTCGGACATGATTCTTGAAATCTTCAGTATTTGGAAGTTAGATGTTTTTCATTCAGGATTTTTTGGACTATTTCAATTTTTTTTATTCCGAATTTTGGAGTAGTAAAATGTTAGTATTTTTCGATTGTTACGATCGAATTGCAGTTTCGAATTTTCGATTTATATATCAAGTCCTTGATACAAAAATATTCATTTTTCGCTCTCTAATTTTGATTTTTGAAACTCTTGGACATTATTTTTCCAAAACACGAAATTCAAATTTTCTCACCGCACTTTAGTCATTTCTCATTCAATTTTTTGAAATTCAGAATTCTATAATGTATGATTTTAGGAAAAATTCGATCTTCTCTGATTGTGAATTCAAAATATTCACGATGAAATTCAAATTTTATATTTTCGGGTTGTGAATACAATAATATGAATTTTTCCAACTCTGAAGTGTGAATTTTCCGAACTTTCGAAAATCATTTTCCAAACTACAAAATTTTCATTTTCTAGCCCAACTTTAGTCACATTCCATTCAACTCTTGAAATTCAGTATTTTGTTATTCACGATTTTTAAAAAACGTTGATTTTTACTAATTTTGAATGTTTAATTTGAACAATCGAATCGAATTTTTATATATTCGGGTTATTAATAATATGGATCCTCTCAACTCTCAAGTGTGAATTTTTCGAACTTTCGGACACGATTTTCCAAAATACGAAATTTGAATTTTCGAACCCAACTTATTTTTCATCCATTTTTTTGAAATTCAGTATTTTGTAATTCACGATTTCCGAAAAACTTTGCTTTTTTTTAATTCTGAATTTTTAATTTTTACGGTCAAATTGAAATTTCATATTTTCAGGTTACACATTTTTTCAGCTGTCAAATGTCAATGTTCTAAACTCTCGGTCGTGATTTTCCGAAATACAAAATTCGTACCAACGTTCTCATGTTTAAAATCAATATTTCAAAATTACATACTTCTCATTCCCATTAATTTGCAAAATACTTCGATCTTTGTTATTTCAAATTCCCAAGTATTAAGATTTCAACATGTCACCATTTTCACAATTGAACCGTTAAAAAAAACTACTGGCGAGGAAAATTATGATCAAACTAGTTACGAAATGTGCTATTAGCCAATTTTCACCCAACAGCATCCTGATCCTCATAAATTCCTCGCCGATATGAAATGTATTCCCAATTATGCAACGATTCCGACCAAAAACTCGGGAAAAAATTCTCCTACATTGCACCTTTCTCCGTCGGAGCACCCACGGATCCCGTCCCCCTTGGATCGCGAATAAATGACGTCAGAGTAATCGTCGAAACGCACGTTTGCCGGCCTTGGCGGCGGGACCTTGTCATGCGATACGTTTCCCGGCGCACGATGTGGCGAGCCTCGTACGAAATTTCCCTGACCCGCTCTCGAGCACCTTTCGGCAATTCTTACGTCCCAAGGACCAACTCCGACGTTACACTTGTGACACGCTTTTATAATTACACCCACGTTTCGCGCAACGAGCGTAGGTGATGATTTCATTCCGTGCGCTCTAATTGGCGTGATTTGTTCGACTCTGATAACGCGCACACCTACGCGTGCACCGGAACGCGTATTAAGTAAGGTTAGTTTATGAAAAACAGTTGATTTCGCAACTAGTGGGACAACAATTTTTCGAGGAATTTGAAGTTTCTGGAATGGAATGTTCTTAAGGATACTCTTCTCGACTTTTCAGGGTTAAATTGAGACGCGTGTCTTACATCAAGACACGTGTCTTGATTGAAGACACTTGCATTGCATCAAGACACGTGTCTTTATTCAAGACGTGTCATAAATGAAGACGTGCCGTTGATAAAGGCGAGTGTCGTATTGATTTTACGTAATTTAAGACACATTTTAATTTGTAACACGTCTTCAATTGAGTCTTACATCAGGACACGTGTTTTAATTCAAGATACATTTATTTCATCAAGAAACGTGTCTTGATTTAAGACACAAGCTTTACATTGAGACACGTGTCTCAATACAAGCCGTCTTTCAAATCAACACACGTTTTTTACAATAAGATTAGGGATTAGATTGTCACTTGGGGAAGGATACTTTCTGAAATTTTCAGGGTTCAAGAGTCAAGTTAAGACACGTGCCTTACACTGAGACGCGTGTTTCAATTTAAGACACGTGTCTTCATTTAAGTAACGTGCCTCTCATAGAAACAACACGTGTCCTTATTTAAGACAAGTCTCAAATCAAGTCACTTGTCGTGATGTAGACACGACAAGTGTACACGTGTCTTTATTTAAAATACGTGCTTTACATCAAGACACGTCTCAAATCAAGACACTTGTGATGTAAGACACGTGTCTGAAATTTACCAATTAGATTATTAAAAAATTTTTAAAAATCCCAAATCCCATAAAATATCGATTCCTGCACTCACAGCATCCCCAAAAAGAATAAAATCTTACCACAAGTCCAACTCGACATTATTCCACCTACCATCACAAAAAAGCCCAGTCTTCTCCAAGTTTCTTGAATCACCGATAATTTTTCCTGCGACGCAAATTAAAGAAAAACATTCCCATCGAATATACATATTTTCTCCGATATTCCGGAATTATCGCACAACTCTAAAACTGCATTCTCCGGCGCGCTGAATTAACAGGCGCCAGTCTTCGGTCGTGCTTATCGCCGCGCTTGTTTCGTCTATCGAAAGTTTCCGCGGATCAGCGGAATACCTTGCGCAATATTTCTACTATCAGTCAATTTTCAAGATCACTGATTCGGAACTATGAATTCAAGCCCCAGTACGCGTTCCTCTATTACACTCATTCGAATTTTTGGATTGGTGAAAGACATTTTTACGACGCTCGAGCGACCCAGCGTAACGGGGGAGCGAACAATGCGATTCGGCAGGAATGAGTTTTGGGCTTCTTGCGCTTTTTATTCTTGAATTTCGAGGATTTGTCAGGTTTTTGATGAATTTTGGGTTGGTTTTTTAATGAGAGTTACTGGTGTTTGACAAATGTTTAAGCTCACGATTGATAATAATATCAGATAAATGAGAGAAAACAGGGTTTGGAACGTTACTTAGAAAATTGTAACGCGTTACGTTTTCGTTACTTAGGTAAAAATTAATGAGTAACTTGTTACGTTACCCCTACTCCAAAAAATTTTCATCCAATCAGTAGTCAATTCATGGCCAATTATGGCACAATTCGAAAGCAATCGATGACCTATTTCGGTTCGATTCGAACAATATCTATATCTTATCAATTCCCAGTTCAACTCAGTCAAGGGCTTATTAATATCGAATGTAAACACAATTCACATGCAGTTGATACCTAATCACGACCCAAGTTCAACCCAATCAGTGCCTAATTTATGGCCACTTATGGCATAATCAAGAGACAATTGATTACTAATAATTTCGACTTAATATGTACCTATCTATATCTTATAAGGACTTACTCAATTGGAACTCGATTCAGTGTTAGTTAAAATCACATTCGTATACAGTTTAGACTCAGTTGCTACCCAGTCACGACACAATTTGAACCCGATTTGTACCTAATTAATGGACAATTATCACACGATCGAGAAACAATATAGACACAATCAATACCCAATTACGACACAATTTTTATACAATAAGTAGTTAATTTATGGCCAATTATGACACGGTTCGCAGAAGTTTGATGACTGATATCGATGCAATTCGAACACAATCTATAGTCGTCAATTCAAGCTTGATTTAAGATTTATTAAAATCGAATTCAAACACAATTCACAAACAACTGATATCTAATCATGACACAAGTTTTACCTAATCGGTGCCTAATTTATGACCTATCGCAATACACAATGAAGAGACAATTTATGACTAATGATTTACGCCTACTTTGTACTCTATCTATATCTTATGAGGACTTACTTAATTGGAACTCGATTTAGGGTTAGTTGGAATCAAATTTGTACACAATTTAGACTCAGTTGCTACTCAGTCACGAAACAATTTCAACCCAATTAGTAACCAATTATGACACGATCGAGAAACAATTCATGACTTATTTAGGATTGATTGAAATAAAATCCTAAAACAATCGATACCTAATCTCGACACGATTTTCATACAATGAGTAGTCAATTTATGGCCAATGAAGACACAATTCGCAGACATTTGATGACCAATATAGATGAAATTCGGACAATATTCATATTTTATCAGTAGTCAATTCGAGCTTATCTGAAATTTATTAAAACGGAATTTGAACACAACTTACATACAAATGATATCTAATCACGACACAAGTTTTATACAATCAGTGTCTAATTTATGATTAATCATGGCACAATAAAGATACAATTTATAATTGATTACGACTCAATTTGTATAAAATCTATATTTATTGAGTACTTACTAAATCATCCCCAATTCGACATGATAAAGGCTTAATTCTCCTTCAGTCATCAATCAGTAAATTATTAAAGTTTCCCAATTCACCTTCTCAAACAAAAAAATTTCCATTGCACTTTCAACCATCTGAAGAACCAGAAACAATGACCAAAGTCGAAAATAATCAAAACATACTGAACTCTCCAAAAGTCCGCTCGAATTTCCATTCTCGTTTCCCTTATTGCACTCGCCATGTTCTAAACATCCGCAATTCCCCACCCAAGTCCAAATATCCTGAATACATTAACCCACAAACAAAGGGAACAAAAACCTGGAAGAGTTCGACAAATAAGCGAACCGTGACGACACTTCACGGTTCGCCAATCGTCGGACGTGACGGGCTCGATGGCCCTATTGATAGCGTTAGTATCGGCGAGACTGGCCCAAGTTCATTTGGGTCAATTACTCGCTATTCATAGCACGTCCCGCTCGGCTATGATGAAAAGGCTCCGGTTTTTCAAGGCACGAAAAAAAAAAAACGTCGCACGTGCGGACGGACTGTGTAAATTTCACAAGTTTCCCGAAGGTCGCGAGGGCCACAAAAAATCAGCGCTTTGTCAGCTAAGCAAACATTTTGTCGGAAGAAGTTACAGCGGCCCTGGATTGGCCACGAAATCGCCTATAAACTGGGTCGGATGAGTTTAATCCGAGCTACCGTCGATTTATTTCAGAATTCAGATGGAGGTTTTCGGAGGACCTTGCTGATCTGACACAGATGAATAATCTAGAGTTAAGGAAAGTTATGTTTGGAGTTAGGGATGTGTTGGGTATGGAGAGAATGGTTCTAATGATTCCTTAGATTCGTTACACTGTTTGGTATGGATTAGTTACACTTTTTTGAGTTACGGAAATGGAATAAATGACATTGATGTGAGTCATTGAGCACTTTGATTATTGTTGTCGATGCCATTGGATGCAAAAAAGTACCTGTGATTGATGTATAATTTTTTTACAGTAAACTGGAAAATTAACAATAGGCTTATTAAATTGACAAAATCGAATTGATCGTGAATTAAATCCAGATGTTTTCGAATTCGTGCATTTCCGTATATCTTACAGGAAACACCGTCCCCCCAACCTAATCAAATGATGACCAAAAAAATCATTCTCAGTTTTTGATGACCCTCATTCCCCGTGAAAAATTCTTCGCGATCACGTAGTATTGAAATTAACTCCCTTTCTTATTTATTCGCGATTCTTCGTCCTCCTCATTTTTTCCCCGACGCCCCAAGAACGTGCCTCGCTTTCAAATTTTTTGCGGTACGCGAATTTTTCGCATCTTTGCTTTCTCGCGCGAGCAAATTCCGAAATATTTTTCCCAGCGCGGTAGCCTGCTGCACGAGCGTGAATTGATTCGTCCGAGGCGGCGGCAATTAGCGCGTCTAGAAAGCAAGCTCGATCACTAATCGTTAACTTTAATTTATTCGTTGGGGAATGAGTTTGAGCGTCGATTCTGCGATCTAGACCGTCGATAAAGAAAACTAATTATGGAAATCATACTTCCTCAAACGCCGGAGGAGCTCAATTCCGTCGTCTTTGGTTTATCGGAATTTCTCGTGAACTCTTTTGATCATGAATTTTTTTCGTCTGTTGATAGTATTTTGTTCGGGGGGGGGGGGGGGGGATTTCAAATTTTTCCGGAATTTAGTTTGGGGAAAAAATATTTTTTTTTGACGCGAAATAGGGTTTTGGGGGGGTGTGGGAATGTGAAATATTTCACGAAATTAATTTGGGGAAAATATGATTATTTTTGAATAGCAATATGGTTTTTGGATGAGTTTTGGAGTTCGAGAGGTTACGAAATGTAAGGTTTTAATCAGGGATGGGCATTTTTTTGTATCCGTTTCCGTACGGAATTTTTGAATTCTGAAGTTTCAAAGACTTACGAAGTTCTGAAGGGTTTGGAATTTTGGAGTTTGACGAGATTTCAAGTTCTAGACATTTTGGAATGTGATAATTACTAAGTTTTCATATTTTGGAGTTTGGAAATTGCGAAGTTTCGTTTAGCATTGTTGATTCTGAACATTGAAAACCACGTAAGGAACATGAGTTTACATTTTTTCGAAGTTGAATAGGAATTAAGGGAAATCGACAGGAGGTGATGGAGATATATAGTGATCAATGGCAATTCATGGTAATTAATAGAAATTGATAAAAGCTTATAGGAATCAGTGAGCATTGATGGGAATTAATGGAAATTGATGGAAATTGATAGGAATCGATTAATATCGATGGCAATTGATGACCATCGATAGGAACGGATAAGAATCGATCGGAATTGAGAGAAGTCGATAAGAATTGATCGGAATCTATAGAAATTAATGGAAACCGATAGGAACTTATGGATATTGATGGGAATTTCGAACATTCTGTAAGAATCTTGGAAATCGGTGGAAAATGATGGGAATCGTTGGGAATCTATGGGAATTGGTAAAAATTTATGGGAATCTATAGAAATAGATGTAAAGGGATGTAAAGAAATGTGAATGATTTTCCATCGATTTCCAACATTCTTATAGGATGTTGGAAATTTTCATAAATATCAAGAATTTCCAACATTCCTTGAGAATGTTGGAAATCGATGGGAATTGTTGGGAATCTATGAGAATTAGTGGAAATTCATGGGAATCTATATAAATGGATGTGGAATGATGTAAATCGATGAGAATTGATGGAAATATGTAGGAATGAATGTAAATATATGGAAATTTATGAGAATCTATGGAAATCGATGGGAATTATCAGGAATCCATGGGAGTTCGAAGGAATCCATGGGATATCAAAGGGATCCTATGGATATTAATAAGAATCGATAGGAATTTGTAGGAGTAGTTGAAAATCCAAGGGAATTGATTTAATTATTGAGAATTGATGGTAATCGACAGAAATTGACCAGAATGTATGGGAGTTGATGATGACTGATGGGAATGTATGGAAATTGGTGGGATTCTATGGAAATCGATAAGCATCCATGGGAATCGATAAAAATCGATAGGAGTTATTGAGAATTGGTTGGAATCTATGAAAATCGATAAGATTTTCCAGAAATTTATCGGAATTGATGGAAATTGATGGGATTTGACGGGAATTTATTGGAATTCATGTGAGTGTATGGGAATCGATAAAAATTGATGGGAATCTATGGGGACTGATGGAAATTTATTAAAGACTGTAGGAATTCGTGTAAATTAATGGGAATCAATTAAGTTCGATGGGAATTAATGGAAATCGATGAGAATATATATGTAAATCGATAGGAATTCATAAGAATCAATAGTTACTCATAAGAATAGATGGGAATTGAGGGGAATTCATCGAAGTCTATAAGAATTAATGGGAACTTATGTATATTGATGGGAATTGGTAGATATATTCATGGGAGTATTGGAAATCGATGGAAATCGATGGAAATTGATGAATATCTACGGGAATTCGTGTTAATCTGTGAGAATTTATGGCAATTGGTGGGAATTAATGAAAATCGATGGAAATTGATAAGAATGGGTGAAAGTCAATGAGAATCGATGGGAATTGATGGAAATCTATAGGAGTTGATGAGAATCGATAGGAGTTAATGGAAATCCATGGGAACTCATGGAAATTGATTGGAATGGATAGAAATGAATAGAAATTGATGGGAATCTTCAGAAATTGACGTGAATCTATGGGAATGGATAGGAATCGACAGGAATTCACAGAAATTGATGTGAAACTTACTAACGTTGCTGCGTGGCCATGGGGGGGGGGGGGGCGACCACATGTTTTTTCTAAGATAGGAATATAATTCGATTGACATCCTACATAACGTATTAAATTTACCAAAAATGACCATTTCAAAAATAAAAGCCACAATGAATCCTTGAAATACTTCGTTTTTAAGCAACTCGTACCTAACAACGTCATAAGCTCGATTCCGCGACCGCTAATTCTGGATAAATTTCCGTTACAGATTACCAGTTCCCGATCGACATATCGGGCGTCGCGAAAGATCATCCGTTTCTTGAATCCGATTCCCTGCAAAGCCTTTTCCGACGACTGCAGGCGCTAAATCGCTGCGCCAACATGAAGCTCGACACGCACCACGCGCACCACCACAACGCGAATCACAACAAAAATGTGAGTACTCGTCAAATAAGTCACATGAGTCAGTGCCGAAAATGCGGTCCCCCAAAGCGAGACAAAGACGGATCACGCGCATCTGGCGGGCGCGACGCCGCGGTGGGATTCTCGATCTCGCTGGGGGATCGAGCTTTTCAAAGAGAAACAGTCGAAAAAATTTTAATGTCGCTTCTTTGTCGGCCGTGGGAAAAGAAAGGTTGCACTTTGGAAATTTGTGATTTTTCGTGTTCGTTGCGACAACGGTGAAGTCGCAAAGGGGAATAGGAGGGGTGGGGGGGGGAGGGGGGGGGGCAGGAAATGGGGGAATGTTGAGGTAATTGGCAGGGGGGAATTAGGGTTAATATTTATGGTGAATGATTGTAGATTTTGAAAGTAAAACATTTTGTATACGAAATTATATAGGGGGTTAACTGAGAAATGTTGGGGAACGAGCAAGCGGAATGAAATTTGGAGATGAGACTCGGAATTTTGTTTCTTTCGAAACTTCACGAATTATTCAGAATCTAAAACTAGTGGAATTTTCGAAATTTTCAAAACTTTCGAGAATTCGCTAGGATTCTAGTATTTTGAATTTTAACAATTCTGGAATTCTGAAATATTTGCGAATTTTTTGATATTATTGAAATTTTATGATTTTCTACAATTATTGTCAACATTTTCGTAATTCTGCATGTTTTCCAAAGTTTCAAATTTCCAAAACGTTCGAAATTTCCAGAATTTTAGAAAATATTAATATTTTGAAATTTCTGAAAATTCTTATAATTTCCGACATTCTCGAAATATTCAAGTTTTCAAATTCT
>JAPYZK010002914.1:0-19611 GCA_030522785.1 Platygaster equestris | reverse complement strand
TGTGGAGTTCTGTAATAAGGGGGGATTATTTGGAATATACCGTGTGTGAAAAAATATAACCTTGTGTTTTATTGGAGCTAAAACTCCGGCCCATTACAAAGTAGAGTTCCAAATTTGAATGTGTCGAACTTGAAACTCGAAATTTCAATTTGGAGCTCGAAAGCTCAAATTTTAACACCGCATTAGAACAAAAATTTAAAACTTGAATTTCCAAATTGAAATTTCTTGCCCTTTTGAATTTCAACTTTGAATTCCAAGCATTCAATTTGGAGTTTAAACTTTTACTTTCAGCTTTAAACTTTTATTCTCAAGTATAGATCTCAAATTTGAATGTTAAACTTGAAATTCTAACTTCAAGTTTTGAGTATGAACTCAACTTTATGTCCGAACATCAACTTTGGACGTCGAACTTCAAAATTGAACTGTAATATTAATTATAGTAACCCTAATAACTCTATTAACTCTATGTAACTCAGTAGTGTTAATCTGATCTGATCCGTAGAAAAATTGAAAAAATAAAAAAATAAAACATTCAATTTAGCTTACACTGGATACCGATTTCTCATGAAATAAACATTAAAAACATCGATATAATGTACATAAAGATTTTGATAACACCCCCCAAAATATTGTTCTGGATCCGCCCCTGACAGTGTTCATTTTGATTGATGGTGATAAATCCGAATTATTTTAATATATTCCAATCCATTATGAATATTTATCATCATATCCATAATCACAGACAGTGTCGAAATCTCTTCGGTGAAGTTGAGGTCCACTTTCGGGGAAAATCAGGATTTTGGAATGGAGGAAAAAAAGTTCTGAAATAGCGGTTTCTCCTCCGTTCCGAAAAGGAACGGAGGAAGAAGAATCTCCTCCGTCCCGAAAAAGAACGGAGGAAGAAAAAATTCATCTCCTCCATTCCTTTCCGGAACGGAGGAAGAAAAATCTCCTCCGTTCTTCTTCAGAACGAAGGAAGAAAAATCTTTTCCGTTCCTTTTCGGAACGGAGGAGACAGATCTTTTTTTCCTCCGTTTTTTTCGGAACGGAGGAGGAACCGCTATTTCGGAACGTTTTTTTCCTCCGTTCCGAAACCCTGATTCTGATTCATTTCTCTTAATTTCCATCGATTTTTATCGATTCCCATTGACTCCTGTCAACTCCTAGCGATTCTCATAGATTCCTACCGATTCCTTTAGATTACCCATCAATGCCGATCAATCACCATCAATTTCCATCAACTCCTATCAATTCATGTAAATTCCTATCGATCGTTATAACTTTTGATCAATTCCCATTGACTCCTGTCAAATCCCATTTATTCCTATCAATTCATATACATTCCTATTGATTCCCATCCATCCTCATCAAATTCTATTGACGTTCATTAATTTCCCGTCAATTTCTATATTATATCTATATGTATTGTTACGACCCACGAAATTCCTCAAAAGCCGAAATCTCTCAAATTACAAAATACTTCCCGAGTTCATTAGGATCGCGCGTCATCGACTTGTTACGCAACTGCACCGCGAGCGCGTATGTTTATTTTACTACTTGCAAGCTCGGCAAAAATGCAACGGAGGCACGAGACACCTCAACGCCCGGGTTAACGCTCTCGCAATTCAGCGCATTTTTCGACGATTGCCCGATGTATAATTGATGACTCGATTTCTTCCTCTTATTCCACACCTTCCACCTTTCTTTCCCCTCGAACTTATGCCTGAAAATCAGATATAAATATCGGACCCGGACGGCCAAAAAGCAGATTCTCCTCAGAGCTATTCCTTGGCGAAGCCTCGCCTCAGAGTTCGGTTCGCCTTGACGACTTTCGTCATTGCCCCTCATCCTTGGCGTGGTTTCACCTCAAATAGTTTCCGAGGCGTTCATCGTCGCGAATTTCCAATCCCTTGGTATTCATTCCAACTAAGAAGCTCATAGAGAGTCACCACAGTATTATAAATTAAAAATAAGAGCTAAAAAACATCTTTTCACCACGCATCCAAAGAATATTTCTAAGAACCTGAAAAGCAACCTGTTTCCAAGTCCGAATCCTCGTACCGTCCAGGATCCTTTGTGTTCACCACATAACACCTCCGTACGCCCGTACATTACCTAAAAGACCAACTTGACATGTTCAGAATTATTTCATAATAAGGTAGTTAACCGAACAACGAATTATGATGAGCCACACGCACACGCTTTCGATTTTATTAACTCTGTAACATCAAGTATTACCTATTTATTAAAAGTATCTGTGGATAATGTAACCTGGTATTCCCGAGTATTCATTTTCATATCTCCCTTGTTTATTTCGAAAGACATACAGGGTCGGGACGATCCGTCGCGCCCGATTTCGATTGTCATAGCCTATTCCGGCAGGTCATAACAGTATACTATAGATATCTACATATTTATCTCGGAAAAGACTGAAATTTTCATGAGTTATGTACCATGACGAATATTCTCATAATCGAGAGAACTATTTCAAACATGCCAATTTTTAGTCAACATAATTTGTTCATAATTATTGCTAATTCGCTGTATAACAAAACAATGCAATTTTCAAGTTGCAGTTCCCATCTTCAGGGTTTCATGAAATAATCACCTTCCACTTTCCCTGACTAAAGCAAATTTGAGTTCGTTTCAATTTCTAGATTCAAAACTTCAAGAGTTCAGAATACCAATTATTTGGTCTGAAATTCAAAATCGAATAATACTCCCAATTTTCAGGATTTTTTTTTTTTTTACACGAGAACGAAAAACTGATTTTTGTAAAATTTTATTACGTTTTTTTTTTCGATCATTCTAATTATATAATCTTCCGCATAACATTTATTATCGGCTAGTGGCAGCAGAATGAATGACGACGATTTTCGTTGACAACAAAAAATCTCAATTACACTTTTTTTCCAGTGAAATTTTTTAGACAAATATATATAAAAATTCTTCAATAATTCTGTACTTTAAGATCAACAAAAATAAAAAAATAAGAGAGAGAAATGTCAAACTTCTGACTGTTTTGCAACAGTTCGCGCCAAAAAAGTACGTCGATTTCGTATTTTTGTTTTTCCTTTATGAATGAAATGGTAGTTGATCGTCGCGAATCTGTCAATCGGAAAATTAGAAAAGGATGAAACTCAGTTGCATTTCGAGAATGATTCGTTCGTTTATTGCTTAGCTAGCGTTTCTGCCTTGGCTACGACTTCTTCAATGGGTCCAACCATGTAGAACGCAACTTCCGGCAAATGATCGTATTCCCCGCCCAAAATTTTCTGGAATCCTTTGATGGTTTCTTGCAATGGCACAAGTTTTCCCGCATGGCCAGTGAAAACTTCAGCGACCTAAGTACAATATATGCCCACATTCATTAGAGACTCAAAAAAAAAAAAAAAATTAAGTCATTCTTCTGATTAACTTTCAGACGTCAGTGTCACTGGAAATCCAGCAAAAGAGGTGAGCGAGTTTTTGAAGTGGAACAGACAGCAGACAGTACACCATTTTCAAATTTCGAACTATTTATGAACTATCAAAATTTCAGAATTTGTTGACATTGGCAAAATTTTCAGGACTTTAAGAGTGTTTGAAATTTTCAAAACTTTCAAAATTCATAAAAATTTCAAAATTACAAAATAGTAAAAATATTTGAATACTTTAAAAATTCCCTACATTTTCCAAAATATCAAATTTATCTAAATTTTGGAAATTATTGAAATTCTTTAAGTTTTCGAAATTTCAAAATAATAATATATTTTACAAACTTTCCAATTCTCGAAACTTTGAAACTGTTCGAAATTCTCGAATACATCTGGATTTGAGAAGTTCTTAAGATTCTAAACGTTCTCAAAATTATCGAAATTCTCAAGATCTCAAAAAAATTGAACATTTCACATTCTCAGAACTGTAAAAATGTTTGGAATTTTCAAAATTCCCCAAAACTGTCTTAATTTTAAGAATCCTTGAAATTCTGAAAGTTTTTGAAATTTCAAAATAAATAAAATATTTACAATTCTCAAAACTTTAAACATTTTCGAAATTCTAGATATTTCTGGAATTCTCGCAATTTCAGAATAATGATAATATTTGAAATTCTTAGAATACTCATAATTTTTAAAAAACTCAAAATTCGTATAACTTCGAGAATTCTCAAAACTTTCAAAATTCTCAAAATTGTGGAAATTCTAAAATTTTCGAAATCCTCGAAACTTTCTACATTCTCAAAATTGTAGAAATTCTCGAAAATTCCAAAGTTCTCAAATTTTTTAGAAACATACACTGAAATTATCCAATCAAATAAAATCTTCCCCGTCAAGTCTCGGTGATTATAAAACACCGGAATTTCAATTCCGAGTTCTCGAATTGTCGGAGAAGTCAAAAAAATTCACAAAATCTTTTTCCCGGCCAATAAAATGTTACTTCACCTGGAATGGTTGCGACAAGAACCTCTGGATCTTGCGGGCACGAGCGACGGTGAGCTTGTCTTCTTCCGACAATTCGTCCATACCCAAAATGGCGATGATATCTTGAAGCGATTTGTAATCTTGCAAGATTTTCTGTACACCTCGAGCGATGTTGTAGTGTTCTTGTCCAATGATGTTCGGGTCCATGATACGGGATGTCGAGTCCAACGGATCTACCGCGGGATAAATACCTGCAACACAACAAATTATCATCATTCGCGGTAATGAATACGACGATTATATTATGCGAATGATATTTATAGTTATATTAGCTAAAAAAATGTAGTTGGCATAACTAAGTGTTTGCGATAGTCCATTTTTCATAAATAAAACAAGATTATTCGTTTACATACTAAAAAAGTAGCTGTGGCGTGAAGCGCTTTTAAAAAATACAGAAACCCTTCCCTTCCCTTAGCTGTAACGACCTTAATAATATGCTTTGGAGAGCTCGAGAAGTACATGTATTTTTGTTTTAATTGTTTCTGTAGCACGAAAATCATGGGCTAATCGTCTGTAACTGTAAGAAATTACTACGGTTACTACCGAGTTGCGCGGAAAATGCAAGAAGACCAATAAAAATTTTTGAGTTTCGACTCAAAAAGGCAGGTAAAAAACCCAATGATTTAAATGTGGAAGACAGAAATTATTTTGGTGAATAATAATTTCACAAGCTCGTGCGCTTTTTCTAAAGAGCCTAACCTAACCTGAAGTAGTCGTTTTTTGCTACTAGTCCGGGAGCGGGCTATGATTCTGTAGAAGTTGCGAATTCCCCGGAAATAAAAAGTTGGATTCTATGGAAATCGACCTGCTAATTCCGAATATGCAATTGGTTTTTTCCGAAAATGGTCGAGTTTTGTTAGAAACAATTTTTTTCACGAACAATATATTTGACACGAAAAAAAATAGTTTCTTGTAGAACTCGTGATTCTACATTGAAAAGGTCCTTTTTATTTTCCATATATAAACAATAGTTTTTTAAATAAAAAATATCAAAAATATGGGAATTGCATAAATTTTTTTAATATAGAAAAGTTGATAACATTTTTACTATTGAAGTACTGACATTGATGATACTTATTTTACATTGCACTGCCTTCAATTAATCATTTCCAGTGGTATTCGTTTATTCCTAGCTAGCTCAATTGTTACTAAATAATTGTTGAATAAGTAAAAAAAGGAAATTTCCTGGGGCAGGCTTATGATTCTATAGATTCTTTCGAGTTCCCCGGAAATAAGAAGTCGCATTCTACGGAAATCGACCTGATTTCGAAAATGCAATTTGTTTTTCTCGAAAACGGTCTGGTTGTGTTATAAACAATTTTTTTATAAATAATTTGTCATAAAAAATATATTTGGCCCGAAAAAAACTCGTTTCTCCTAGAACTCGCGATTCTACATCGAAAAGGTCCTCTTCATTTTTCATGTAAAAACGATAGTTTTTGAAATACAAAATATTGAAAATACAACAGTTGCATATATTTTTCCTTTTTCACCGTTTTGGCTCTATACCTGAAAAATTTCCGCGCAACTCAGAACCCACCATTGCTACAGCATATTTCTGTTTATTTGTTCAAGATAAATCAGACTATACATGAATGATGCTTTATTTTTGCGACAGTCCATTTTTGAATTGACAGAAATAAATAGAAATTGATCTGAGTCAATGGAAATCGATAGCAACTGATATATTTCAATGGGAATTTATGAGAATCAATGGTAAATTATGGGAATCAGTAGAAAGTGATGGTAAATAATGGGAATTAAGAAGAATAACGGGAATCGATAGGAAGTGATGAAAATCGATAGAAATGAAATAGGAATTGATGGGAGTCAACAAGAATCAATGGAAATCAATGGGAATTGACAGGAATAAATAGAAATTGATTTGAGTCAATGGGAATCAATAGGAATTAAAAGAAATACATAGAAATTGATGTGAGTCAATGGGAATCGATAGGAATTAATGTAAATTGACATGATCGAATGGGAATTGGTGGGGTTTATGAGAATCAATGGTAAATTATAGGAATCAATAGAAATTGATGGTTAATGATGGGAATTAACAAGAATCAACGAGAATTGATGGGACCTGACGTTAAATTTATCCAAATTGATGGGAAACGTATGGACGTAGCGGCGATTTTTGGGCGATTTTTGAGCGAGTTTTGGGCAGTTTCTGTGCTTGTCTGTGTAACTTCCAACATGACTACGGCTGGGTGGCGGGGGGGGGCCAGTATGTCATGAAATGCGGGGGGAGGGAGCTAGAGGGGCGAGGTGTACTACACCAACTTAAATTTTAGCGATCTCTACAATCGAGGCAATTCCCCTTCAAAACTTGTGTCTGGATCCACCTCTAATACCAATTCATTTCTGATTCTGACCATTGATATTTTCAACCTGTGAATTTTTTTGGCGTATGCGTTGCTGTCCACCATATTTGGCCACGTTACTTTAGCTACAGTCAACGCATTCCGACTAAACTATAGCTTAAATTAACACTTTACAAAGCGGTCGCACCATTCGTATTTCCCGGTCCTTCAAAATATCGATCGACTGCACAAGCGCATTGAAATGACCAAAAAGGTACATCGATGAACCTCAAAATAGCAAAACTGATAGATATATGCTCGTCGAAGTTACTGAAAAAGCGTACCTAATTCAGCGATGGCTCGAGACAATACAGTAGTGGCGTCCAAATGGGCGAAGGTGGTGGCGGGGGCAGGATCGGTCAAATCATCAGCGGGCACATAGATGGCCTGTACCGAGGTGATCGAACCTTTCTTTGTGGTGGTGATTCTTTCTTGCATGGTACCCATGTCGGTGGCCAAAGTTGGCTGGTAACCTACGGCTGATGGAATACGACCCAGCAAAGCTGATACCTGTTACAAAATTCACACAACAGTAGTTTTAATAATAATACCTTTACATCCTATCAGTGATGACAATTTAGGGGTGTTACGAACTCATAGGGGGATCTTTTGGAGGTTTTTCGTACTTTTAGAAGACATTTTAGGGGAATAAAATCGACAGATATCGATATATCTAATATAGATATATCGATAATTCATCACATATCACTACGAATATATCGATATTATATTATATATCAATATTGATGTATCCATATTATGTCGTATATCGATATAAATTCCAAATTATATCCATACTGTATTGCATATCGACACTGTATTACATATTCATATTGTCTTATACATCAATATTGTGTTACATTTTTAAATCGTATTCTTTATTGATATGATAAGTGTACATCGATATATTACGAGATTCTACTATTATTTCATCATCATATGATCATCAAATATCGACATGCAATATTTTAGGTATTCGATAATATCTGCATGTTATTTACGATATTGCATATTATCGATATGCGATGTTTTCGAAGTTTAATATTATAGATATATTTATATCGAAACTCAAAATACAATAAATATCGATATAAAGAGACTTGCAATTTTGAATATCAGAAAAGTTTGATTCGAAATGCAATCGAAAAAAAATTATGAGAAATTTCACAACTTTGGAAATGTTTTCAGTTTATAAAAATTTTTGAGTACCTTGAAAATTTTCTTGAAATTTCAAGAATTCTTCAAGTTTACGAAATTTTCAAAGTCCTTGAATTTTTTGAATTTTCCGAAATCGAAATACAATTCGGGAATCAAAATTTTTGTAACCCCCGAAATTCAGAAATCTCCAAAATTCTGAACATTGCATATATTCACAAACTTTTGTAATATCCAAATTCCTCGAAATTTTTGAGATTCTCAATATTATCGACATTTCCGAAACTGACGAGATATCTCGAATGTTTTGTATTTTCAAAAATATTCAAAATATCTGAAATTTTCAATATTTTCAACATTATCAAACAAACAAACGCCTTACCTCGAGAGATTTTCTAAATCTTGAAAACTTGCAAGTTCCACAAATATTTCAAGTTCTCAACAATATTCGGAATTCTCTAAATTAACAAAATTTTAAAAATTCGTAGTTATTAAAAAATGATGGCTGAAATCACAATACAATTTGGGAAATTATCAAAAATTTCGAAATCCTCAAAATTCGGAAAATATCGCATTTTTAGAAATTTCTGAAATCTCCAAGTTCCTCAGAATTTTCGATTTTCGATATTTACAATATTCAATATTATCGAATATCGACATTTTCGACACGATATGTCGTATTCGATGTTTTTAAATATCAGATATTATCGACATCGATATTTTCGGAGAATATCAACCACCTCATACTATATCACTTTTTTATCAATACTTGTAATACAACAAAAATCGATGCAAAAAAAACTTCCGAGTTCAAATCTAAATTCAAAACAAGTTCGAAAAATACACACCTCGGAACCAGCCTGGGTGAATCTGAAAATGTTGTCGATGAAGAGCAATACGTCTTGTCCTTCCTGGTCACGGAAATATTCGGCGACGGTCAAACCAGTGAGTGCGACGCGAGCGCGGGCGCCCGGGGGCTCGTTCATTTGACCATACACGAGCGCCACCTTGGAGGTCTTGTCTTTCAGGGAAATTACTCCAGACTCAATCATTTCGTGGTAAAGATCGTTACCTTCTCGGGTTCTTTCGCCGACGCCCGCGAACACCGAGTAACCACCGTGAGCTTTAGCGACGTTGTTGATCAGCTCCATAATCAGTACAGTTTTGCCTACACCGGCGCCTCCAAAAAGACCTGGGCAACGTTAAATTTGAATTATTTCAGCTCGAACAAACAGGTTTTCGGTTTTTCATAACTATGGAAAAGTTTGCGTGTATTATGAGACACGCGGTAAAACTGAAAAAATATGGCCAATTATGAAAGTTTTCAGAAAATTTCAGAATTCTTTGAACTTCAAAAATTTTGGAAATTATGTGAATTTTCTATATTTTGATGGTATTCGAATTTTTGAAAATTTGGAACTTTGTGAATGTCAAGGATTTTGACATTTCGAGAGTTACGAAAATTTGTTTCATTTTCAGAATTTTATCTTAGTTTTTGAAATATTTAAAAAACTCCAAGAATTTGTAAAATTTGGTGCATTTCGTGGATTCCAAAAATTGTGAGCAACTTTGAAATTTTTAAGAACTTGAACATTTTCAAAATTTCGTGAATTCGAGAATTCCATAAATTTTTATAAACTTGAAAATTTTCATAGTGTAGAAAAATTTTCAAGATCTGACGTTATTATTAATAATTTTCAAAATATTTGAAATTTCAAAAATTCCCAAATTTTCGAAAATTTTGAACATTTTTAAAATGTTCTTCTGTATTACTCTTGAAAAATTTGTCAATTTGAAAATTGCGAAATTTTCAAGGAACTTGAAAATAGCTGAAAAATTCAGAATTTTGAGGACTTCGAATTTTCGCGAATAACAAAAATTTTGATATCAAAAATTATATTTTGATTTAAGAAATTGGTAAAAAAGGCGAAGACTTTTGAAAATTTCGTAAATTTCGAGAAAATATCGAGAAAATTGAAAATTTTCAATGTTATGAAATTTTTGACAATTTTGGAAATATTCTCAATATTGCGGATGATCACATTTTCAAGATAATCTAAAATTTCAGAAACCTTCAACATTTTTGGTATTTTGATAATTTTGCAAATTTTTTAGTTTTTTCAAATCCCAAAATTTTCAAGGAACTGTGGAATTACTGACAATTCAAAATTTTCAGAATTTCGGAATTTTCAAAAATTTCGAAATTTACGAAAATTTCGACAATTGTCCAAATTATACTTCGATTTATGAAAATTTCGTAAATTTTGAGAAAATTCAAATTTTCTGGGTTCTGAAATTTTAAATAATTTTGAAAATATGTACATTTTTTTTAATGTTGAAAATTTTGAATCAACTTGAAAAATGTTCAGAATATCAACATTTTTGAGGATTCTGAGATGTCGAGAGTTTTCAAAATTTCAGACATTTCGAACACTTCTGAAAATTCTACGAATTTTTCATACTTTGCTAAATTGAAAAATTCAGTACATTCTGAGAGTCCCAAAATTTCAAAAATCTCAAAAATTTTAAACGTCCGAAAAAATTTTGACATCATTCAAATTCCAAAGATTTTTCAATATAAAAAAACTTCTATCTTATCTGGAAATGTTGTGAAGTTGAGAATCCCGAAAATTTCCAAAACTTCAAAAAATGTCTAAAAAATTGGAATTTTCAGAATTTCCAAGTTACTAAAATTTCAATAACTCCCAAATCGTATTTTGATTTCATTTACGAGTTTCATTACAAATCTAGATTTTCGAATCAAAACATAAATGCAGAGGAACAATAAGAAATACCAATTTTTCCTCCCTTGGCATAAGGAGCCAAAAGGTCGACGACTTTGATACCCGTGACCAGAATTTCTTGTTCTACAGACATCTCCACGAATTCGGGGGCGTCTGCGTGGATGGCTGCGGATTTGTCAGTGTCGATTGGCCCACGTTCGTCGATTGGTTCACCAATGACGTTGATAATGCGTCCAAGGGTTTCGGCGCCGACTGGGATTCGAATCGGGAAACCCGTGTCGACAACACTCTGACCACGGACCAAACCTTCCGTACCTAAAAATACATTCAGTTTGTGAGTTGAAATGATTCGACTGGAGACAGTTATTCATTTAATTATTCAACAGTTACTAATAGAATAGTTATTTGACTATGGGACATGAACCGAACAGGGCACAAACCATCCATAGCGATGGTTCGCACTGTGCTTTCCCCCAAATGTTGGGCGACTTCCAGGACGAGCCTGGGCGAGCGGTTGGCCACTTCCAGGGCGTTCAAAATGAGGGGAAGTTCGTCGTCGAACTGCACGTCGACGACGGCGCCGATGACGGCCACGACTTTTCCTTGCGCGCCACCTTTCGCCTGTGTCGCTGCTTTCGCTGCATATTCGCGGTCTATCAAATAATTTTTAGTTATTAAGTCAGTTTTTTTTTTTTTATTTGGAAGTTTCGACAATTATGAACATCAAGAAAGTTTTACAAATGGCGAATTTCATGACTTTTTGGAAGTCGGTAAACTTCTAAGATTTTGATAGATTCACAAACTGCAACAATTTTGATAATTTTGAATATTTCGTAAATTTTCAGAAATTTGTAAACTTTCTAAAACTTTGAGCATTATGAACATGTTTAAAACTTTGCAACATTGAGAAAGTTTCAAAAATTCCGAAATTTTATGAATTTGGTAAATTTGAATAATTTTAAAGACTTTAACAATTTTGGTCATTTCTAGTATTTTTTACACTATTGAAAATTCGTGAACTTCGAAATTTCGGAAAAATTCAGGAATTCTGAACATGTTTGAAAAATTCAAAAACTTAAACAATTTACAAAATTTGTAATATTTTGAACATTTGCAAAGATTTGTCTATTTCGAATTTTTTGAAACTTTGAGAATAATTAACGTATTTACAAATTTTGCGATTTCAAAATTGTCAAATATTTTGAACATTTGAATAAATTTGTAAATTTCAAATTTTTTTGAAAAATTTGAGAATAATTAACATATTTGATAATTTCGATAATTTCGAAACGTTTAACAATTTGAAAAAATGTAAAATATTCAACATTCGAAAAATTTTATAAATTTCAAAATTTTTTAAAAATTCGAGAATTATTAACATATTTGAAAATTTATTAATTCCAAAATTAATGAATTTTACAAATTTTGAAAACTTCGAAGATTTTGATAATTCCTAAAACTTGAACAATTTTGATAATTTTCAAAAGATCAACAATTTTGATAATCCCAAATAGTTTGGAAATTTTGAAAAATTTTTTTCAAATTTGAAATTCTTCAGAAATTCTGAGAATTATGAAAATATTTCAAAATTTGTGAATCCCAAGATTTCTGGAAATTTTGAACATTAAGAAAGTTTTGAAAATTGCAAATTTCAGAAATTTCAAGAACCTTCAACATTTGGGAAATTTTTATAATTTTCAAAACTTCAACAATCCTAAGAATTTCAGATATTTTAAACATTACAAAAACTCTGTATCTTCAACAATTTTTCAAAACTTCGAGAATAATGAACATCTTGAAAAATGTGTGAATTTCAAAAACTTTTGGAAACTCTGAGAATAATTGAAAACTGAATAATGTTGACAATTATTTTCCAAATAGAAAATTCTTTGAATTTTAGCAGATCCAAAAATTTTTTAAACTCCAGAAACCTGTTCTCATTTCAAAAAGATGAAAATTGTGGAACTCACACAATTCCTTAAATTTTGGAGTTTTTATAAAATTTGTTGAATTTTGATAATTTTAGACATTGACAAAATGTTCGACATATAAGATTCAGAAACTAATAAAAACTTTGGAGATTCAAAAAATGTTTAAAATTAAAAAAAATTCCAATTTTTATAATATCAAAAACAACTTTGAAATTTCCAAATATGAACATTCATTTGATAATGTGTGAATTTAAATAATTTCAACAGTTATTTTAAAATTGAAAATCTCTAAAATTTTGGTGGATCTTGAAATCTTGCAAACTTAAAAAAACTTGTAAATATTTCGAAATTGAAATAATTATGGAATTCATAAAATTTTAACAATTTCAGAGTTTAAAAAAAATTTATTGAACTTTGACAATATCACACATTCAGAAAATTTTGAACACATACAATGTTAGAAATTTCAAATATTTTGAATATTTTGACAAATTTGTGAATTTCAAACATTTTTACAATTATGGACATAATTAAAAATCTGTAAATTCAAAATTAGGAAATTTGAAAAATGTTGACAATTATTTTAAAAATTGAAAATTTCAACAGATCCTAAAATTCTGATCAGTGCATAAACTTGTAAATATTTCAAAATTTTAGATTTTTTATAAAATTTGTTTAATTTTGACAATTTCACACATTTACAAAATCTCGAAAATTAAAAATTTTCAAACTCTAAAGACTTCGAACATTTCAAAAATTTTCATCGTTTCGGGTCTGTGCGAAAACAAATGTTCAAACAATTAAAAAAATCGTATTAATATCACCAGAAACGATATGTATATATATGCAGACAGAAGATGTAACAGTTATATAATAGAAAAAGCTCCCATTAACTCAAAAATACCGAGAAACTAACAAATAAATCCCCATCACAAATTGACAATTTCCGAACCGTCAGCTACCAAAATACGATCCCAAATAACTTTTCATAAAACGATTCAATCGATCGTAAAAACCCCCAGTCACAGCCCACAGTAAAAACTGTCAAAATTAAAGCCTCCCAGAAGCAACCGAAATCGGACGAAAAATGTCCCTATCCCTACAAAAAGTTCTCCAAATTTGAACTGACGTTCGAAATTCCCATGGATTCGCACTTTTATTCCCAATTCCTGACCCAAAATTCAGCCATGTTGGATACTATTATCATTGCTTAGATTACATAACCACCCCAAACGACAATTACCCAAAAACTGTCTTCGATGCCCTCAAAAATGACACAAAACCCTCGGGAAAGTGCGAAAACAAGTCTCCAAATATACTAAAAAGCCTCTAAATATTCAAAATGAAAGTGTACGATCTCGGATGGCACATGAGTCGGCCCGAGAAATTGTCATGCGGAAAGGGCGAAAGAAACTTACTGCTGACGGCGAGGGAGCCGGAAACTTTCGCGATTTCGTTCTGCAGGAGTCCGGGTTTTACGGCTTTCAAGGCCCCGAGGGCCGCTTTCGACACAGCACTCAACATTATGACCAGCGAGATTTTATTCAATTTTATTCACCGAGAAACCCGAATACGACGACTAACAAGATGAGGTGTCGTTGGGTGTCGTTGAAACACGTTCAAAATGAGAGAGAGAAGGAAATAAAGACGTCGTCTGCTAAAAGACGACCGCGCACGTTTTTACGCAGGTGTTGGGTGTAGGCGCTAACAAAAAGGTGTGGAATGTGGAAGAACGTGTGTAAACACTGTGAACTCTCAAAATTGGTTGCAATTCGAAGGATCCAGATGGAATTAGTTTTTACGGTTTTTACCAATTTTGAAAAGTCGGATAATAACGATTTTTCGGAGCGTCACTCATAATCCGCCATCTTAAATACGTAGAGTATTGTATCTCATAAGAGATTATCAACGGTCAATCAAAATGATAATTGATAATTGATAAGGATGAATCCCCACCTATCCCATCAGCTATCCAGTGTATTTTACAGATCAGTGGAATCGATGCACCCCAGTGTATATATAGCAAGAATAGCGTGTTGCCTGGCGGCGAGTTGCTACGGTTGCTACTTACAGCTACTTACTTGCTTTGAATATTGTTGAGTATTGCGCAGTATTGCGATTGATTGCGACCGTAGCAGACAGCAGTGCACTCAGTGCACTTGTTGTTGGTTGTGTGTCGTCGCGTTGTTTTCATGACTCCATAAGTAATTAATCTAGTTTATAGTGAACTTTGGTGAACTTTACTTGACGTGCAATTACAGACGTCATAAATTCGAAATGAAAATTTGGTTTTGGCTCCGATATCTTAGAAGATCGCCAGTTACGTGACCGCGTAAAAAAAATGTAATGAATTGATTTTTTCCGAGTGACCCAGTGCAAAACATCGGTCAGTTTGACAGTCGAGACTATTTATTGCAGTGGTTTGTGAATAATTGTGAAAAGTGAAGGAAAGTAGTTCTGGGGCAAAATGGTGAAATTGACGGAGGAAATGGTTGTTGCTCGTACGAAAGTGTCGGATTTTTCATCGGCGAGAAAACTGAATTGTTGGTGAGTAGTTTTTTGCTTATAGTTGAAATTTAGCTTACATTTAAGGTTATTGTTTGATAAATAATGAATAACGAAATTTGACATTTCAAAAAATTTGCGAATCTCGTTTATTTGCAGGATTCTTGGAACGTTTTAAACAGTTGAAAAATGTTGTCGTTTTCGAAAAATTGTGAAATTTTGACAATTTTGAACATTTTGGAAATTTAAAATTTTAGAATTTTGAAATATTTGTGTAATGTTGATATTTTTGAATATTGACGAAGTTTCGAATATTGCAAATTTCATAAATTTTACGATTTTTGAAAAAGTAGAAAATTATGAATACATTTAAAAATTTGTAAATACTGAGATTTTTCAAAATTTTACAATTTTAAACATTAAGAAAGTTTTGGAAATTGAGAATTAAATATATTTTGAAAATGTATAAATTTTACATTCCGGTCATTTTTATGATTTCAAAAAATGTAACAATTCTCAACATTTCGAAACATGTAGCAATTTTGAAAATTTTAAAAAATCTTCAAATGTCAAAGTTTGTGGAAATTTTTAACATCCTTCAAAAATTTGAAAATGTTGAAGATTACAAAAATTTTCATAATTTTGAAAAGTTCAACAATTCATAAAATTTCAAAACATTTGTTGATTTCAAAACTGTTGAAAACTTTGAGTAATATAAACATATTGAAAAATTTGAAAATCTCTAGAATTTTGAAAATTTGGAATATTTTGACAATTATTTTCAAATTGAAAAAACTATAAAATTTTGGCAGTGTATTATTACACTGATCCTGGCCAGGAATCTCGGCCGGGAAAACGGGGAAAAAAACTCCCGCTTTGGTAAATTTCCGAATTTGCCTGGAAATTTACCAAAATGTCTCGTCCGGATAATTTTGGATACTTCTTGCGACGTTCAGACTTTTGGAAAACGCGGACCAACACTCCCGACACTAAACAAATTATTATAACTGCCTTTTAGGCATTGTATTTTCGGAGAGATCCCTGCAGAGAAGCTTCCCTGTCTCTGTTGTTTCTCTGGAGGGAAAATTTTCTTTTCCCTGTCCCTGTCGTTTGCCTACAGGGAAAAAGTTTGGTTCTCCCCGTGATTTCCCTGCTATATGGCAGTGTATTTTCGGAGAGATCCCTGCAGGGAAGCTTCAAGTTCTGGCTTCCCTGTCCCTGGTGTTTTTCTGCAGGGAAAAAATTCAGGCAATTGTTCACTTGAGTTTCCATCGGAAAAAAAGCAAACAAATATTTTGTTTTTAGGCAAAATATTACTAGTTTTTAACTAAGGGAGTGTATTTTGAGACCAAACAAGCTAGACATTTTTTCCTACCAATTTCTCACCCCACCAATCGTGACACTTTGAATTCTTATAATATTCAAACAATTTTATTGTAAACTTACTCTCTCTCTGCCGCCATGATTAATTATTTGTCATTAACTGCAACTAGATATTTTGCTAAAAACCGAAATTTTCATTCACTTTTTTTTCCAAAGGAAACTCGAGTGAACAATTGCACGAACTTTTTCCCTGCAAGGAAACACCAGGGACAGGGAAACTAGAACTGTAGGGAAACGATAGGGAAAATCAAAGGGACAGAAATCGAAGGGAAAATGAAATTTTTTTCCCTGTAGGGAAATAATAGGGAATAACAGGGTTAGGGATAATCATTTTCCCCTAGCAGGGAAATCACAGGGAGAGACAAACTTTTTCCCTGTAGGGAAACGACAGGGACAGGGAAAAGAAAATTTTCTCTGCAGGGAAACAAGAGGGACAAGGAAGCACATGGGCGCGGAAAATTTTTTCCTGCAGGGATCTCTCCTAAAATACACTGCCTATATTTTATCCTGCTCTCCCGGCTGGTACATTTTGTCAAATTCCAGGACTGGGAGATTTCGGTAACCTTTCGAACCTGGGACCTAGAATTCTGGAAATTTACCAAAGCGGGAATTTTTTTTCCCCGCTTCCCGGTCGGTGCAATAATACACTCCCAATTTTGGCAGATCTAAAAATTTCGCAAACTTTGAAAAACTCTTACAAATATTTTAGAATTTCCATAACTGAGAAATTTATAAAATATCACAAATTTTGGATTTTGGACAATTTTACCCATCTAGAAAATTTTAAACATTTAAAATGTTGTAAATTTGAAAAACTTCGAAGATTTTTATAATTACTTCGAAAACTTCAACAATTTATGAGAAATAAAAAATTTTATGAATTCCTAAAAATTAACAAATTCTTGAAAACTTTGAGAATTATGAACAAATTGAAAAATGTGTATATTACGAAATTTTCAAAAATTTTGGGAATTTTGAAAATGTTCCACATTTTTACAATCATTTTTGAATTGAAAAAAATCTCAAGTTTAGACAGATCTCAAAATTTCAAAAACTCCGAAAAACTTCTACATATTTCAAAATCTAAAAAATCATGAAATATAGAAAATTCAAAAATTCTCGGAAACTCTGATAATTTTGAATAAATTGAAAAATGTGTAAAGTTACGAAGTTTTAGAAACTTCGAAAATTTTGAAAACTTCAAGAAATTGACTATCATTTTCCAGTCGAAAAATTTTTTAAAATTCTGGCAGTTTCCATAATTTTGAAAACTCCGAAAAGCGTGTAAATATTTCAAAATCGCGTAATTCAGAAAATAGCCAATCAAAATTTTGTAGTTTTCCAAAATTCGTTGAATTTCGACGATTTTATAGGGGCACGGAGCTAACAGATGTCAGCATCCTGAGAAAGATGCAAAACGTGGAAGTTTTATCCTTAAGGTAAGATGAAATCCAGTAAAGAAACAAATATTTTTCCTTTCAGTGCTTCAATCAGTTCATTTTGTTTGCAAAAATTCTTCAGTTGTTACCTAAAACGGGATTTTCCACCCGCGTTTCACGCAAGAAGGGGCCATTTTTCATACATGTATAAGAAAAAAAAAAAAAATTCTACACGATAGAAAGTGATTCTGACGCGTGTGATCGCACCCGAATAAAGTGCACATTTTTAAACCCACTCCCCCCTTTATTTAGGATTTCGTAATATTCTGTCGAACATCCCCCCCCCCTCCCCTATAAATTTTACGTAAAATAAACGTATTTTGTACGTGATATATAAGTATTTTGGAAGTAAGATCTACGTCCCTGCATAGTAAACATAATTTGCGAAATTGCGTCGCAATATCGATCTATTTTATTTCCGATTCGAAAATACCTATGTATATTGAGTTGTTACGGTCACTCGGAGCAAAATCAGTAATAGTTGCGAATTACTGTAATCAAGCCTTAGATCCTGTGTGGGATCCTCTTCAGGATTTTCAACGCGTTTAACATGGTGCCGTTGTTGCGATGCTTGCGATGAGGGGAAAAAAACCTACCTTCCATCCGTAGCGGCTACAAACCCATACTTTTTGGACCGCCATTATTTTTTTGACCGCTCCAGCATGCAAAAAAGTATGGTTTTTTGCCTTAGTGATTAAAAGTAGGTTTTTCGTCCCGCGGCGCAAGCATCGTTCGAAAAACGGGACTTTAGTACCGCTCCGCAGATATGAAAAGACGCGAAAAAGATACACATGTGGTAAATAGATATTTTTGTATCAAGGACTTGAGGCGTGGCTTTTGGCGCCGAGACCGATGTATGAAGCCAAATCGAGACACGAGGCTTCATACATCGTCGAGGGCCAAAAAGCACGCCTCGGGTCCATGGTGACAACAATATTTTTTTTTAATACACGCACTGAATAGTCTTTCAGCCCTTGAAACAGCGTATTGTGGGGAGACATTTGCGACACGGTGGACCGCGAACCTATAAATGTTAAAACAATATGGACCATATTGTCCTTGTTTCCAGCGGACTTGAGGACCAAAAGTAGGACTTGAGGAACAATTGTAGGACTTGAGGAACGACCATAGGTACAATACCAAATCGCCGGTCGTAAATGGACGTACTCGATGCGCTATGTCAGGGGCTCGAAGGGCTCGGTGTGTGTTTTTCAAAATAGATAGTTTTGTCTCAAGGGCTTGAGGCGTGGCTTTTCGGGTCGCGACGATGTATGAAGCCAAATCTCGTCCCGACGCGTAGTCGAAGGTCAAGATTTCCAGCCCCTGAAACAGCGCGTTAAGGACGTTCATTCACGACACGGTGCACCACGAACCTATAAATGTTAAAACAACGCGAGTCGACAACGCGCATGCGCGCTGAATAAAAGAATCCATATTGTCCCTGTTTTCAGCGGACTTGAGGAACAAAAGTAGGACTTGAGCAACAATAATTGTAGGACTTGAGGACCGATCATAGGTACTATACCACACTGAGAAAAATCGTGTCAGTTAGTACAACTTCATTTTTTCAGTTAGAAAACGATTCAAGTTGAAGCAACGGAAATTTTCGTTGGTTCCAACTGAAA
>JAPYZK010002913.1:0-12978 GCA_030522785.1 Platygaster equestris | reverse complement strand
TCGCTTTTTCTCTTTCACACATTAAGAAATCTCCGAAATGGAGATAACTGGAACCACGGAAATACAAGAATAATCGATAATCAACACTCGATTAAATCTTGATTACTGTAAGTATCGATTTTGCATCACCTGTCAAAAAAGGTAAACCTAACCTAAAAACAGTTCGAGGGCTGTTATTGCGCACTCACTTTACGGGCTCGAAAATCGATGATTCAATAAAGGGATTGTGATAAATAGCGTGCATTACTCGGGCTTCAGTCAACAAATGCAACTCTCGGGTGAGTGCTTCCCTCGCTACGCTCGGGAAGCAAACTTCACCCTCGGATGCATATGTTGACTTTCAGCCCTCGTTATGCAAATAGCTATTTGAGTCAAGAAATTGATTTTTAGCATCATTTCATCCGAAAAATTGCAAATTGCAAACATAAAAAAAGATCGATCTAAAAGCATTATCGTGACAAATGATCCAAGACCCTTTTCACAGCAGGTATCCTTTCCCACGGGCTAGACCTCGATTTCTACCAGTTTTCCGTGCGATGGTTCTCATTTTTTTCGAGCATGGAAACTATACGAATCAGAGTCAACGTTCGGTACGATTTTTTTCCATACTCTAAGAAAATGAGAATCATCGCACGGAAAACTGGTAGAAACCGAAGTCTAGCCCGTGAGAGAAAATACCTGCTGTGGAAAGGGTCTAGCAACATTTGTCTCTGTCTGTGTCTCTGTCTCTGTCTCTGTCTCGGTCGCGGTCTCGGTCTCGGTCTCGGTCTCGGTCGCGGTTTGTCACATTTGTCAATGATCTTTTAATCAATATTTTTTTATTTTCGCAATTTTTAGGATGAAATAATGCTAAAAATGAATCTCCCCATTCAAACAACGCATAATTTGAGTTTCTACGACTTAAAAGAGCTAAAATTGCCGATTTTAACTAAATTAACATTAATTTTTGATAACTCGCTTAATCGAGCTAACCTAACAAAATCCCTTGGCGAATCGTCTTATGAGTACCAATACTTTCGATATCAGCTATCAAACTCGAATTAATTTTTTTGGTTTGGTCTTGCCCAGTGAAATCAATAGATTCTTTAAATCAGAAAAAGTTTCGAAAAGATTCATTTAAAGAAATCTTAAATCTGTCGGAAATTGAAAAACGTTCTATTTGCCAGTAAAATACATGTTTCCATTTGCACGAGTCAAATGGTTTTTTTCGTCATTTTCTTTGATGGAAAATTCATTTTTCCATCACGGTATTTTATAAGGTACAAACAAAAGAGACGAGGAAGCTGAAAAAAATCTGCAGAGCTTTTTTTAACGAAAAGCTCGGCAGTATATTGGATTTTGTAATCAAACTGCTTCCGTTAAAGTAAAACAATATTCAGCTCCATGAGAGAAAATCGTTAGATCATTGTAGACAAAAGTAGAACAATGTTAAAAAGACTTTTACAAAGTAATTATTGTGTATTCAAATATTACGTTTATATCAACAATCCGAATGACATTGATTGAATATCTCCATCGACATAATCAAGTTGTAAGCCTTTCCAATGACAAACGACAAAAAACCCTGCTCACTTGTTCACCTCGAAGAATCTGTGATTTTCTTGAGTGCAAAGTTTAGATGTTGACGTTTTTTCAAGTAAAAAAGTGTCGTTTGGATAACATGGATGGAGTCGAAGCTTGCAATTGACAAAGGGAAACAATTTGTTCTTTGAGAGTCGTATTTGTTATTTTCTGATTAGATTGATGTGAATAAAAGAAGATTCGGGAGTCAATAAATCGCGAAGAAAATGGGGCCGAACACTAATATATTTGCGAATCAGATTCTGATTAGACAGTTCAATCAATTACGAGTACTTCGAGGAAAATGATGATTTTTCAATCACTCGATGATTATTCGTTCAGTTGAAACGCATTTTATTCAACGGTATCGTTCCAAAGTTGGGTATTTAACTCAAAATTGAGTCAAAAGTCCATATTGTTGTACTCGCGATAATTCTAGCACGTGAATGAAAGATTGATGTTTCGAAACCGTGATTACATGAAAATTTCCAGACACTGTAATTTTTTCATCTGTTGCGATCTTTTTACAGGTCGCCAATTATCAATTATCTTCCGCGTCAAAACACGCTCCGTCGTAGTGAATGGTACGCGTTTACATCGATGGAGTAAAAAACTATGCGCTTCGGATAAGAGGATAAAAAAAATGAAAAAGTCATAGCCAGTTTTTACGAGAAATATTTTCATCAAGGTTGAGCATGACGATAATGAAATTCGAACACGAAATTTCGGGATATTTTGAGGAAAATTCAAGGGTTTTAGAAAAATGTCCAGAATGACTAGAATACTGATGGGAATTTCGGCTAATAATAAGATTTTAACGATTTTTCGACATTCCCGGGTCTGTAATAGGAAAATTTTAATGATTTTAATGATCTGTCTGTTTTCTCGACCTTTTTAGATTTATTATTGTTAAAGTCTCGAAAATCAGTTTTCTTCTATTATCGAAATGCTAAACTAGTATGTTCATCTACCTACTCCGAAAAAAAAGACGTTTGAAGATATTTTAAAGATTTTTCTAATTTCTCGAAATTCCTAGATCCAGAATAATAGGATTTCAATTATTTCTGAAATTCGTCCAATTTCTCGACATTCCCAGCTTCCAATAGTGACGTTCCAATTTCGAAAATCTGCTGATTTATTTCTTTTTTCTGATTAAAATGCCGAGCTACTTTTATCGAGTGATGTATGATAAAAAAATCCCCAGATCTTAAGATACTAAATCCAGAAAAATGTCTGAATTTTGACAAATCACTACACTGCAAAGATTTCTTCAATCTATCTACTATTCCACTTCTTGTTTGTGAGGGAGAGTTCGGACATTTTTTTTTTTGGAATCGCTGTTGCAATCGCAAAAATAAAAATAATAATACGTTTTCAATTCTAATTGTTCATCTCAACCCTTCAGAACTAACCCCTGGAGTTAAAATAATACTTCTAACTGATTAATAATAACCTTACACATTTTTTTAAAAAGTTTAAAATTCGTCCGTTGAAATTTTTGAGGGAGAGTTCGGACACCTTGAAAAAAAAAATTGTTTAAGTTGTCAGAATGTTATACAAAATCAGGTAGACATCGAAATATACCTTTTTTCTGAGTTTTAGTGATGTCTCTTTCAAGATTACTATTTCAGCCAAAATTTACTCGTTTATGGAAGATATAAATTTTCGAGTGTATTTACGTAACCTCATACGAATGGCACTCCATAATTTGACAAATCTGAAAAAAATAACGAAGTTTCAGAACTCGCTTTTTTGTTTCAATGTTAAAACACACATACACTGTAATTTGCAAAAAAAAAACGGACTGACACAGTCGGAAGGGGTTAGAGTGTTCGAACTCTCCCACTGTCCGAACTCTCCCTTAATTACCCTATGATAAAAAAATCCCTGATCCTGAGATACTAAATCCAGAAAAATTTCCCAATTTTCTCTAATCACTACATGGAACAAATTCGTTCAATTTTTCTACCATTCCACTTTTTGTTTACATCGAAAAAAACTTTTCCAATCCCCAAGCTCGGAATTTTTACTTCAACTTAGTCACTATAAGATCGTCAACTATTATTAATTGGACGAAGTTAGTTTCTTGCGTTACAACTTTGGTTGATAATCATCTGGCGCAACGACCAATTTTCTGCTCGGCTGCACGTAACGTCTCAGATGAACGTTATGGCGCCCGAGTACAGTGTTATGAAAGAAATGAAAGACGAAAAGCATTAGCGGAAAAATGTCCTTTCCTCAATTACTCCGAGAAATGAGACGCCTTGGCTGCGAAAAAACAATGTCACTTGCTACCTTAATGTATCACTTTTCATCATTTATAAGAAGAGTCTATGGTTTTCAAACAAAGTTTGAAGAAAAAAGGAAGCCGCGTCTGTTATCGAAAAATGTCAAATTTTCGTTTTTGTGTTTTTACCAGTGAGCAGTTCTTCAGAAATCACCGGTTTAATTTATATAGATGAAAATAACATTCCTTGTACTTGTACTTACAGTTTCAGGAGTAATTAAAAGCTTTAATAAGTTTTATAACTGAGCTTCTATTTATGAAAGAAAGCTTTTAATATCTTTGATTTCTAGCGAATCATGTGATTAGGGGTTGTAAATTATATTCAGTGAGTAACCAGCCAGTTTCTGATTTTGCTAGAATGAACTGTGTCATTTTATAATGACTGTTTTACTCATCATTTACATGATTACATATAATCTGTCACTTCACTACCAAATTGAATGTGATCAAGTACTTATTGACTTACCAATCACGATTACATGTAACTAAGTAATCATTTGGTAACCAATCATTCAATTACTTGTGTTAGAATTATGTGCTTTTCCGTAGGGCTCAAGGGTCAATTAAACACTCAACTCCGTAGTTTACTTTGACTTATTTATTTGTACATATCAACAAGTGTGTGTAAAACAAGGCACGTACGATGAGAGAGTTAAGCTATCTTAATAAGAGAGAGAAAATATATTATGGGTTCTAAAACTAGCATGGCGGGGGAACTCGCGCGCCCTCCAACTATTGCCCGCGAAAATACAAAGTTGTCAGGGTGGATGATTCGTTAATCCTGACAACTTGCATATAATCATACAAATGATGTGTGATGACAGTTTACAACGACGTCACTAACTAAGTGACATTTCATTAATCGATTACACAAGTAAACAAAATTGTGTAATCAGAGAGTTAACGAATACTCTAGCACTCAAAATACAGGAGTCTGTCATCTGCAATCCTAGCAATTAATGAGTAATTGTTCACAGTACATTTGTAAAAATCTGAATCCATAAATTCATCCAAATCTATTTAGTGACATTTTGATCCAGTCGAGCTAAATATCAATCTGCTTCAATAAATTAAATAAAGTACTCGCCTGACCAACAGACGACAAACTGAACGCGTACGATTTTTCACAATTTTTATTCTCATGAGGAGCGCAACAATCTCGTAAAATTCTTTCCACTAATCATGAAATAATTTGGTTCAACTACTCGCGTAGTAGTAATAAAAAGTCGGAGTTAATGGTAACTTTGCGCAACAATCTTACCAAATCGTTAACGGTGTTATCAGTTTCTTAATACGTGAACCGCGCAATAATCTTTTCAAATAAAAATTGTTGTGTTTCTCAGTGTTCCCTAATAATGTTGTTAAATAACTTTCCTAATAGACTGCACTAGTATAACCATTTTTCCTAATAAATCATGTAATAATTTTTTTTCTTATTAAATTAAACGAAATTAAATAGAATCCGAAACAATTTTGAAACGTGATAATTTTCGAACAACATGATTTTGTTTTGAATAATTACAAATTTTTCCGTATTTCAATCGACATTTCCAATCTAGCTTGTCATTCGGAATCCTTATTTTGGACGAGAAAACTTTTTTTCTTGATTTTAATATGTACAATGATTATGCATTGAATACATATTCCAATAATCGAACACGTCTTCAATTAATTGACGATATCTCAGTAAAGCAATTGTGACGTGTAACTATGTTTTTGTTATTTCTTTAGTTAGCCTTAAATTTGAAAATTCAATTTTAGTGAGATGGGAAATAAATGGATTATTAAGATCGTATCTTTGATTTTCGAGTTTCCGAATTTTTCGCTGAAAATTTGTTTAACTGTTATTTAACATACGTGTGGTAAGTTTGCAAAATTTTGAGTCGATTGACTGACTGCGAAAAGAAATATTTAATGTCAAAGTCGACTTCAAATACACAGGGGGTATAGGGCTCAAGACACTATATTCATTATATTGAAAAAACGAGTCCGGATTTTCCAATAAAAAATACGCGAAAAGAAGCGCCGCAAGTTGGCTGCAAGTAACTGTCAAAAATTTTCATGTTTCACTGGTTAGTTTTTTCAGAAATCACACTTGATGGTCAAAAATCGCCGTTTTTGCGAAAAATGACAGCTAGAATGAGTAGATATATCACATAAGCAGACACAACCTCGCGCTCCCATTGGCTCTCATACGGGGAATTGTATAGTGATGTATATTGTGATGTGCATAGACAGGGATATAATATATATATCATATATCCATATATGGATATATGATACGAGTACAATCCGGAAAAACTTTTGGAATCGACTGTACCAAAGATACGACCTTAACCAGCGCTCAAACACCTTAGTAGCACTATGGAGGGATAGAGTAGGATAGAATTGATTTGAATTCAACAACGAAGCCAGTTTCAACCAGCCTTTGTATTAGTCCATCGTTGTAAGTGCCGACCGTGTCATCAACATGAACGCATTCCCGAAAACCATTGAAGAAGCAGAGGAGCACGCGCGACTAGGAATTCGACCGACAGCGGGATTCCAGTAGTACGATTAAAAAGGGCACCCCGAACTTTGGGCACAAATTCGAATTCTACAAGCAATGGTCCTAAGTTACGAGAAATGTCCACCAAACTGCCCAGAGTCGTACGAAGAAATTATCAAGGTCCAACGACAAAGGAAAAAGGAAGCACCTGGAACTCTAGTTTGAACCCACGCCACGCGAGAAACCATGGATTAGAATCATATAAATACGAGACCCCAAAGCCCGAAAATCAGTTTCGATCCTTGGCTTGCCCTCATGACAAGTCTGGTCGAACTACCAGAGTCCTTAGACGAAATTCGTTTCGACTCTTGAGACCCTCGGAGACTTTTTAGCCCTCTATCTCACGGCAAAAGGTTGCCATGCAGTCCTGGTGTTTTCAAGGCACTTTTGACTGGAAGGACCTGTCGGGCGTTCGGTCGTCTACTGTCCCCAATTTGCAAATTTAATTAGAATCCGAAAATCTATTCACACAGACTTCTAAATTATCTTTGTACCCCTTTTTCCAGCATTTGGTTCAGATAATCAATCCGTCAAGTTCTCGTTCAAGGTCGAATATTATAATTATTCCGAATTCCCGGATCGCGATATTGAGCCTTGTTGCTTAGATCCATTTTTCCCCGTGATCTACTCCCTGTGCCACAAATCTATCCCGAGCCCTTCAACCCCTGAATAATTATGTTCAGCGTATAAGTTTTAAGTGCGAATCAAACTTGTATTATTCTTGCTAACCATGTCAAAATTAATGTAATATCACTTAAGAATTAAGAACAATAAATCTTATAATTCTCAACCCAGTTCTCTGACTTCAATTTCCTACTTCCTAGTGTGAAGCACTTTTGTGAATAATACAGTCAAAACTTCAGAGTTTTCGAATTTTGTGTTTATTGAATAAATTTTATGAAATGAGACATAGTCGTAGTGTAGTGTGGAATTTTGGTATCGTATCCGACCCCCTTGGCTTCGTAGTCCCAGAGCTACGAAGCCAAGGGGTTTTATACCAACATTCGGAGAATGGAATAGAAATCGAAATGGGGAACGTGATTGGGAAAAGTGAGAGGATTATATAAATTTGGAAATTATGAGGTTGGCAGAAAGTGGAACGATATTAAAATAGCGTAAAAAACAGGATTAATGATCCAAGAAATTTGAAAAGGAAACAAAATTGAGAAATATAAACGTATGAAATCCATTACACTAGCCTTGCTATTGCGGATTCAGGACGATCCGTCGTGCCTGAGTGCGTCTGTCTAGAATACGCTCCGGTGGTTTGTGATAATAGGAATTGATGGCAATTGATGAAAATCGATGGGAATTGATGGGAATCCACGGAAATGGATGTGGTTGATGGAAATTGATGAAAATCGATGGGAATTATGGGGATTCATGAGAATCTACGGAAATCGATGGTGATCAACAGGAATTGATAGAAATCGATGGTGATCAATAGGAATTAATGGAAATCGATAGGAATTTATGGGAATTGATAGGAATCTACGGGAATAGATGGAAATCGATAGGAATTCATAGGAAAAGAGTTTATGACCACTGATGGGAAATGATGGGAATCTATGGGAATTGATGGTGATCGATGGTAATGAATATAAACTAATGAGAATCAATGTAAATTGATGAGAATTGTTAGGAATTGATGGAAATCTACAGGAATTCTTGGGAATGTATGAGAAATAATGAAAATTAATGTAATATATGGCAATTAATGGAAAATTATAGTAAATGATGGGAGTCGATAGGAACTGATAGGAATCCATGGAAATCGATGGGAATTCATGGGAAATGGTGGGAATCGTTGAGAAATGATAAGAATCGATAGAAACTGTTATGAATTTATGGGAATTCATGGAAATCGATGCGGATTCATAGGAAATAATGAGAATCTATGGGAACTGATGGAAGTCGGTGGAAAATGATGAGAATCTACAGGAATTAATGAGAAATGAAGGGAGTTGATGAAAAATTATATAAATTTATGGGATTTGATGGGAAATGTCGGGAATCTACGGGAATTGATGGGGAATGATGGGAATCGATAAGAATTGTTATGAATATATGGAAATTGACGAAAATCCATGGGAATTCATGGTATGAATGATAGGAATCTAAGGGAATTAATGGAAGTCGGTGAGAAATGATAATAATCAGTAGGAATTGATGAGAAATGATGGAAAATTTTGGGAATCAAGGGGAACTGATGGGCATTGATAGAAATTGTTATGAATCTATGAGAATTGATGATAATCGATGGGAATTCATGAGAAATGACGGGAATTGGTGTTAATTGGTGGAAAACTATAGGAATTGATGAATAAAAAACTTTCTGAATTGGCGGAAGCGACGGGGGGGGGCATGTTTTTTTATAATATAGGTTGATACATCAGTATCCCAATTAGTGCTTTTTCACCAATTTTTAGTGGCTCCCGTTTAGTGATTTTCGACTAATTAAACCTATGAGAGTAGTCATTTTTTAACGATTTCCAAAAAGCTTGCAAATTTTCTTAAATTTCAATGAATCATATTCCATCATATCTAATTTTCGATTGAGGATGTTGCAAACTTACTCAAATGGATAAATTTCGAAAATGTCAGAAATTCGAATTCATTTGACTGTTTTCATCTTGAAATTCAAGAGTTCTCTCGAGAAAACTGAATTACCGGTTTTCTCCAATTTCCCGATTCGCTAGATATATACCCTGGAAACTTTGCGAGGGTTAGCTTTGCATATCTCGAGACCCGGGTTAAGGTTGTCCTCGTGAACTTCTACTTCAAGCGCGGTGTCTTATTGCATCAGACGCGCATTCTCAGCACGCGATCAGTCGTGGCTTGGGCACAAAAAGACGCGTGTGCCTCCTACAGTGAAACGTTTCATCAGAATGCGTTTGTAATTTATGCACGCCCTCAACTGAGCTCACGAAATCTGTTTTTGGTAGCACATAGAGCTCCTTCGAATGAGCAAACAACTGTGGAATGTAATTTATTGATCCCTATTGTAACAATCAAGAACAAGTTGTAGCAAATCAAAGTAATTATGCTCAAGTTCAAATTTACTCTGAACGAAAATTGAAATGATGAAAAACTTTGAGTATCAATTTTGAAACGTGACATTTTTTTCAGGTAAAGAAAAGAAATAAGAAAGAAAAAATCTCTGTTACCATTTTTTAATAACAGGAAATTAAGTTGTTTGAAGAAATTTTGAAGATTTGAATGAAATAGTTCATCGAATATTATTTTAGACATTTGTTCGATTTTATGGTTGAAACTTCTCTCGAGGAAACTTTGTCAAGTCAAATTTATTTCGTGAACTTTTGTACCACTTTTTCGAAGGTAGATCGAAACTGATGTGATTATGGTTACTTTTGAATCGTCCTATATAATTTAGAGTGATGTGATTATGTTCATCCGAAATTACGTTTAGCATATTTGTGAGGTAGAGAGTTCAACATTACAATTCTAAGAAGCTTCCCTGCAGTAAGCGCCATTAATTATTCAAATATTTGTTTCGCAACTTCGTTTTCACTTCCTCCCGTTTTAGTCACAACTGCCATAATCGCTCCAGTTTTTCCAGATTTTAGAGCTCATTCGTTAGAAAAGAAAGCACCTCTTTTCCTCCCCTCCATTAGGGAAAGGAAACGACATGTCATTTTTTCTGTCGTTTTTCTCTTATAAAATACGTAGAAAGGCGTTTATTGTTCGAAAGCACATCGCGAACTTCATATCGACACATGAAAAATCGTCACATATGAGTTTTGGAAGAATAACAATTTTCTTTCGCAATTTATACGGAGATATCAAAACATTGAGATATTTGGCGGTCTTTTCTGACTAAGGAATGCTATGCGGATGATTTTCGAGACCTCAAAACGACTCAATAATACACAGTGCCTAGAGGTAGTTTTCTACAACTTTCAATGTTGGAAAACGTCTTAGAATCAGGGACAGCCGGAACCGGAAACGGAACCGTTATTATTAAGATTTTTCACAGAACCGAAGCTGGGACCGGAACCGGAAAAATTTTTAACGGTTCTCACGTCATGCTTTTTTCGGTTCCGTGAAACATAACATAAGCAAGTCGTTTTCGTATCGAATAAATATTTTCTAATGCAGCGAATGAGAATCCAAATTGGAACCGGAACCGCAACCGGATCCCTATTTTATCCGAACCGAAACCGGAACCGCAACCGATTTCAACTCTTTTTTTGGAACCGGAACCGGAACTAAAACTTTCAATAATCTATTTCTAGGAACCGAAACCGGAACGGAACCGTTAATCATTCCGGTTCTCTGCCCCTGCTCAAAATCACCGAAAATCGCGTTTTAGGTCGTCTTCCATTGCAACAATTTAAATTTGTCACCCATCCAAACATTCGAAATTTCCTAGACATATTTAATAGAAAATTCCGAAATCTGTCAACCTGGAAATTTTCGTTCCATCCGGAAACTGTATCAATTTCCTTTCGAGTAGAAACTGCCAGCGCAACTTAATGAATTTTTATCGAGCAACCGTGCCAAGTCTGATTGAATTAAATGCAACGCGGCGTCGGAAGAAGTGGGAAGGACGGAGACCAAGTGATAATGAAAAATACGTCTCCGGCGAACAAGCGTATTGTTTACGCTGTTGGAGGAAACTTCAGAAGTGAGTGCTCCCAAAGCATACTCGCTCTCAATCAGATGGCATCGAGTGTCTCTCGAGCGGCTTTAATGCATAACGCGTGCCGATGAAAAGGGTGGCCCTGCATAATGAGAAGGAGAAACCAGCTCTGGGATTCGACTGACGCGATACATAATAGACGAGCACTTGCCTCAAGATGACTTCCGCCGCAATCATGTGCTTGGGATTGAATTGCGGTGGGGTTTTTAATCAATTGTTTGGAGTGTTTCAATTCAAACGAGATTAGACGGACGTTCAATTTCTGGAGATCGAATAATTTGACGTTGCTGACTCATTATTTTTTTTTTTAGAGACAGAAATTGAGTGGAGAACGATCAATAATTATATTTTCTGCGGATGTATGGCTAGTAATGTACAAAATAGGGTTTCCAATAAAAAGGTTGCAATTTTAAAACTTGCAAGTTCGTAATTTCGGAACTTTGCTTGTAAATTTCGAAACTTCATAACTTACGGAATTTCAAAAACTTCGAAAGAACACAATTTAAAAATTTTTGAAACTCCTAAGCTTTAAAGCTTTAAAATTCCCCAAAACTTCAGAACTTCCGAAATTTCCGAAATTATTATGATAACCTCAAAACTTGAAAAACCATTGAACTTCGCAATTTTTAAATTCTTCAAAATCTTCAGAAACTTCGAAATTCCAAAACTTCGGAACAATGAAAAACCTCAACATCCATGCGGATTTGCTGAAACTTCCCAATTAGAAAACTTCAGAAATTTTCAATTTTTAATCCCACATTTTTGTGATACTTCGAAATTCTTTAAAATTCTCAAAACTTCCAAGACTTAAGGAACCATAATTCTTCGAAATTCTCGAACTTCCCAGATTTCCAAAGCTTCAACAGTTCCAAAATTTTGAAACTTACGAAACATCGCAACTTTGAAGTTTCATGATGCTTGAAAACATCTCAATTCATCTAAATTCGCTAGAACTCCAAAATCCCACGATTTCGAAAATTTCGGAACTTCTACATAGGTTCCCCAAAACTTTAAAACTTCCGAAATTTCCAGAACTTCAAAAATTACGGAATTGAGCAACTTTTAAACTTCAAAATTTTTCGAAACTCCAAAATTTTCGAAACTTCATATCTTCTGGAATATCCGAAATTGTAGAAAACTTCAAAACTTTGGAAACTAATGAACTTCAAAACTTTGAAATTCTTCGAAATTCTCAAAAACTTCGGAATAATGAAAAAATACCGCATTCATGCAAATTTGCCAAAAATTCTCAATTCCAAAACGCCAGAAATTTCCAAACTTCTAAGATTCGAACTTCAAAACTTTTTAATTTGACATTTCTCTAACACTTCGCAATTATTTGAAATGCTCAAAACAATTCCAAGACTTTAGGAACCATAATTCTTCATAAATCCGGAACTTTCCAAATTTTCAAAGCTTTAACAGTTCCGAAACTTCGCAACTTCAAAATTTCAAAACGTTTGAAAACTTTCAAAAACATCTAAATTCATCAGAACTTCAAAATCTCACAATTTAAAAAATTTCAAAACTTCCAAGTTCTCTGAAACTTCAAATCTTTCGAAATTTCCAGAACTTTGAAAATAACGAAACCGAGCAACTTTTGAACTTTAAAATTTTTCGAAACTCCGAATTTTCCGAAACTTCAGAACTTCCGGGATTTCCGAAATTGTGAGAACTTCAAAACTCAAGAAACTATTGAACATTGAAACTTCGGAATTTTTCAAAATTCTACAAAAATTTCGGAATAATGAAGAACTTCAAAATTCATGCAAATGTGCCAAAAAACTTTCCAATTCCAAAACTTCAGAAATTTTGAAACTTTTCAGTTTAAAACTTGAAAACTTCCAAATTCCACTTTTTGTAACACTTCGAAATTCTTTGAAATTCTCGAAACTTTCATGGTTTCCAAGACTTCGAATC
>JAPYZK010002912.1:0-20486 GCA_030522785.1 Platygaster equestris | reverse complement strand
GCAAAATTTATTATGCCAACGAAAACCGTTCTTTACATCGCAAAGCCGGACAAATTTGAATATTCCTGGTCTGCTTATTTTGAGGTACGACTAGTTGTCGAAAATATTTTTTTAGTACAAAAATGAATCAATAGTGATAATTCATCACCTTCTGTCACAACGGAATCGAGCTTTATTTTGTTCTTGCAGGTCTTCGAGTTTGAAATGTGGGTCGCGATTATTGTGTTGTGTTCCATTTTCGCAGTTTCCCTTTTATTGATCTATAATCAATACAAGCGAAGGTACTCTGAGTTCAATGATTCACAAGGAATTCTTTTAAGTGTATGGGGAATCGTCTGTCAGCAAGGATTCAATGGTACAGTGATGCTCGCTCACCCTGAAATTGTAGAAACTTGATTGCCGTCTCATGTTTCTAGGGAGGTTGACCTTTTCGTCGATGAAAATGATCGTTATCGTGATGACAATGACGATTTATATCCTTTATTCCGTGTATACTTCATTTTTAACCGGTTACCTCTCAGTTTCGGAAATAAGTTTACCGTTTCACGACCTTAAAAGTTTTAACTATGATGGAAGGTATGCTTTGATTGTTACTAACGGGTCGGTTGTCCACCATCGACTCCGGGAGGAAAACGATGCTGTCACAAATCGATCGAGGAAGTTGTTGAGGAGTAATTTGCCGTCATCTGTACATGAAGGATTTATTCAGGTTACTTAAAAACATTTTTAGCCGCACAAACTGCACTCGTAGAAAGAAGTTTAACATTGAACATATAGCTTTTGCTCCGTCGTTATAGGTTTGCAACGGAAAAGTCGCACTTATGTGTCCTCATTTTGCATATAATGCTCTGCGGAAATATTCGCCTTGTGCTGTCACTCCGATTGAAGTGGGACGTCCTCTGCAATTCGCGTTTATCATGCCGAAAAAAAGTGGACAGGCTGAACGCATCAATTACAAGTAATAATTTTGATGCAGTTTATTAGTCCTAGACTCTCTCACGATAACTAATATGGTGACTTATTGAAAAAATTTTTTCTCCATTCTTACACGGTATTCATTTTATCACCGTCATAGATCAACTAAAAAATTCAAAGCTATTTTTTTTATTCCGATAGTTTGCTGAGATTAAATGAATTCGGCATATCCAAGCGTGATTTAAAAGCAATGAAACGTCAAGGCTTTGTTAAAGGAAACGAACAAACAGGCAGTTTCCAACAATTTGATATAAAGCCTATCTTGCCCATTCTGGTGATGTTTCTATCAGGTGCTGTTTTTTCCTTGGTCATTTTGTACTTCGAATTATTGCATCATGACAAAGAAGAGAAAAAGCGTTTCCGCAGGAACTTCAGACGTTCAAAGAACGACTTCGACACGTTGAAATATTGAATCCGTGCACATTATTTGACATCCCGTGTATTACATAAACCAAACACCTTTCATGTAATCTGCATAGAATTTGCATTTTCTAGATGGGCACCATAGAAATGAAGAATAAAACACGCGTGACGAAATTAGCAACTTTGTCTCTCCTATCATATAAATAAACTCGTTCGAGTCTGTTGATTTCAAACTGGTTGGCCGATTCTTCTACAAAAACTGCACTGTTCGGCCTTTATTGTCTAGGACACGTAATATTTTAATATTAAAATGAACTTTCACTGATATTTTATGCAATATATGAAAATTATCTATGATTATTAACGTAATATGAAATATAGAATTAACCACACAGCCATCAATTTTGATAGATCATTCTAATTCCAAAAGCGCCCGAAATCGGATTTGCCGAAAGGAATTGACATCGAATGGGTACACTTGTCGTTCTTCACCATAAGGCACAGCAATGAAAGTATGAATTACGCTGTGTATAACTCGAAATGCTACCCATATACTTTAGGAAGACACAACACTGAATTCAAAATAAGCATCCAATATCGATAGCTTGGAATCTAATATTCAACGAGCGCGAGAGCGTCAACAACATACAAAGATAAAAATTCGTCCATAAAAACTCATTTTTGACAGTAGAAAAAACCACGGATGATGTATGTAAAACTTCATCGAATTTCGAACAAACTAACTTTTCTGAAAAAAAAAAAAAAAAAATGTTTTCACATTTTTTGCAAGAATTGTTCAGATCTCTCAGGAGGCTAAAAGATTCACAAACGTACTTCGAAGTTTATTGATAAAGTCGGAAAATCATATTGTACAGTCAACAAATCCCATCACGTAATGTAAATTCCTAGAATTTTACAACTCTCGAATAGCACCAGTCTTCCTGACTAATCGAGTAAATCCTCACCGACTCAGACAACGCTGTTCATCGAGGAGCGGTTATATCGCACGAATTCCAAAGAAACGGAATTTCATGGAAAACCATTGTGCTATATTTTTCTGAAGTCATATAAGCATTCGTAGCTATTTACGAAGGGCATACATTGAACTGCGCAATGAACTAAATCGATGTGACCTTATAAAATATAGACGATATCAAAAAACCACGTTATATACTGACAAATATAAATGCGGAAAAAAATATTACAAAGCCAGTTAAAATTGCAGTCACGATCTCTTAAGTCCGAAATTTCAATCATCAGTATGTTGCCCCGTCATACCCATTGTTTTACTTTTCTCATTTCTGCAACTGTATGTCTCGGCAGCATCTACCATTTAGAAAAATATTTCAATATTGTTGTACAAGGATGTATGCTGCGCGAGAAGACGATTCACTTGTTCTATCCCGAAGTAATCGCGATAGATAGGAAACGGAATGGTACGGAAGGAACATGTCGCATATATTGTATATGGAAGTTATTATGAGAGTTATCAATAAAAAGACGTACAGATTTGCGTCTTTAATAATAAAAGGACGTCAGATTCGTGGTCTTTCTGACGACGATGAAGTCAGTGAAACTACTCAAGATTGCGTCAGACGAGGCGCATATACCTATATCTGGATGGCTTCTTTTTTTCAATTGGTTTCCAACTAATGAATCAGATATCCCCTGCTTCATATACGTGGGAAACTTGTCTAATTGTTTTCTTGGAGCGGACTCACTTGTGAAATTTGAAAATCAGTCGAAGTTTGCACAGTCGGAAAAGAACGAGAATCGCACGAAATTCTGTAACTCCGATTATTGTGGGGTATATAAGAACAAAACTATAGTAGATTATCCAATTGAAAGTGGGAATGTCATGAGAAAAACATGGGATGTAGCAGCGTTATCCGAAGTAAATATCGTTTAATTATATTTTTTTATGAAGCACCCCCGGAGAGAAGTAACTTCAGGTCCGAAAAATGGTATCTGACATAGTCATCATCCTATGTAGAGTAGATAACGATTCGTCAAAACGGCTTACTTCAATGTGTCAACTCGAAATTTACGATGCTAGCATGTTGAACTCGACCCATATGGGAGGAGTCTTATATTGAAATTAAAATTAATAACATATTCTCACTCAACTTACCTGGAAGGTCACCCAGGTAGACGGTTTCTCCTCGCTGACGCTCTGAATTTTATGCCCCTTTTTTAGTCTTAATACATAACAATCAAAGCGAACAAACAAGTTGATGTAATGTTTGGGCTCTACGTGCGAACACTATTGAGAAGTTTGAATGTTACTATTGGCAAAATCATACTCGAAAAAGTGTTCGGTTTACAAGATCTCGTCTACGGCAATTGAAGTGGTTATGTGGGAAAAGTAGTCGCCGCTGAAGTTGATCCAAGTGTGGAATTAATAATAATGTCGGTGCCCAAAATGTTTTTCATCGTATACGTCAAAACTTTAGTTCCGGGGACTATCGTCCTTTACATGAAGAAGCCGGACAGGATTGAATATTCCTGGTCCGCTTATCTCGAGATGAGACTTGTTATCGACGATATTTTCACAGTTCAAAAATAAATTCATAATAGTTGTATTGGGCCTTATCTTTTGGCAAAATCGGGCTACATTCTCTCTCTGCAGGTATTCGGGACCAAACTGTGGACTGCGATCGTTGTGATGTGTTTTATTTTCACAATTTCCCTTTTTTTGGTCGAAAGCCAATTCGAACGAAGGTACTCTGAATCCAATCATTCACAAGGGATACTCTTAAGCGTATGGGAAATCGTTTGTTAGCAAGGACTCAACGGTAAAGTGACGAATCACTCTAGAATTGTACAAACTCGATTGTCGTCTTATGTTTGTAGGGAGGTTCACCTTTTTGCCAATGAAAATGATCGCGATCGTGATGACGATGACAATATATATCCTTCATTCAGTGTACACTCCATTTCTAATCGGTTATCTCTCAGTTTCGGAAATCCAAAATGATGCGATTCCTTCTCGGAATTCGCATCTGAAAGGTTAGATACATAGATTTCTGCGTTTTAAGATTTTGCACGTTATAAGTACTTTCTTTTCGGCGTTTTTTTTTTTAATGCAGCGGTAACAAACAAACATCACTTCAATCCAGACAAGCATTGCTTTTTGTTGAAATATGAAATTCGTACTCCACAGGTTTTTAGTTACTTGCATCCGGTGTTTTTTCCTGGATATTTTTGTGCCTTTCGAATGTAGCATTAATAAACAAACATAACCTAGACTTCTGATATTAATTCTGGACTTCTCGTTGACAAGACGAAAAAAACCAATCCCAAAACTCGTAATTATGAGGTGTAAAAATTTGTAATTTTCGGCACATGAAATGGATATTTTAAATATAATAACTTTCGATTTTGATAAAAACGATTCCGGAATGATTCAAATTACAAAGTTCACAATACTTACATTTTTCAATCATGAATACTTCAAACTCGAAACTCATGAATTTTGCCGTTTCATTTAGAAATTAATGAGTCCAAATTCAGAATCCTCGAAACTGAAAAATTTGAAATTGTGGAAATAAACAAGTTTCACGATGCAATTTTTTCGTTCAGATACCTATCAGAAATCCAAAATTTAGAGCTTAACTGGATGGCTGCTCATTTTCAATCGGTTTCCAACGAAGAAATCGGACAGTTTCTGCTCCATATACGTGCAAAACTTGTATGACTACATTCCTGGAGCTGAATCACTCGCGAAATTCGACATTCAGTCGAAGTTTGCACAATTAAAAATGGACGAAAATCACACCGCAGCCTACGATTCCGATCACTGTGAAGTGTATAAAAATATTATTGCTATAAATCGCTTGAACAATGATGCAAATATGAAGAAAACTTTGGACATAGTAGTGTACTCTAAGGTAAAAGTCATCGACCTAGTATTATACAAATCTAAGAACCTAAGGCTAAAAACTGGTTTCCGAGAGATGATTAGAAAATCATGTTGAGAAGAAAACGGTTTTTCTTAAGGGTCAACCTTAATGTGTTAAACCAGAGAATAGATGATGCTCTAAATTTAAAAAGTCGAGCCCTATGGTAAACGTTCGAATGCCTGAAGCAAATTTCTTTCCATTTTTTATCGATTCAAACTCTCCTAGGAGGTGACACGAGGTCAATTCTTTTTTCTCGCTCATGCTCTGCATTTTTCGTCCCCCTGTACGGTAATTGGAGTGGTTATTACAGTCAAGTTATCAGATCAGAAGCTGATCTAGACACGCATATATCGCCGTTAACTGTATCAAGTACGTCCTTACATGATCACGTCAAATTCATTATTCCATCCAAAGCCGTTTCTCACATTGAAAAGCCAGACAAATTCGAATATTCTTGGTCTGCTCATTCTGAGGTACGACTTGTTGTCGACAATATTATTTCAGTACAAAAATAAGTCGGCAATAATCGTACATCATCTCCGTAGTCACAGTCAGTCGGTACAGTCAGATATTTTCGAATATAAATACGGAAAAACACATCACGAAACTAGTATAAATTGCAGTTTCGATCCTTTCAGCCTGAAAATTTAAGCATTAGTTTGTAAGCCTTCAAACATATTGTTTTATTTTTCTCGTGACCACAGCTATGAGTCTCGGCAACACCTACAATCACGGAAAATAGTACGATGCAGTTGTACGAGAATGTATACTGTCCGAAATGACAAGCGTCGTCGTATTCTATCCCGAAGAAATTGCAGGAGATGAAAATGGTATGGAAGAAACATGTTAAATATCTATGAGTTATTAACGAGGAGAGGTACGGAGGATGTACGGGTCAAATGAAACAACCCTTGTTCGTGGCCTTTTTTCAAGACGTCGAAATCAGTAGAAGCCCTCAAGATTGCGTCAGACAAGGCTCTGATTCCACTAACTGGATGGCTTCTCCCATGGATATTCCTAGTCCGCTTATCTAGAGTTAACTCTTGTTACCGACAACATTTTGGCAAGACGAAAATACAACAATCAGGATCGTCTAGCACCTTCTTATACTGCGTGATCGAGCTACATTCTGTTTTTGTAGGTTTTCAAGTCCAGACTAGGGAGTGTGATTGTTGTGATGTGTTTCATTCTCTCAATTTTCCTCCCACTGATCAAGGACTCATCTAACAGAAGAACTCTGAGTCAAATTACTTACACAGAGTACTTTTGAGTGCATGGGGAATCGTTTGTCAACAAGGAGTCAACAGTGAAGCGATTACTTGCACTAGAATTGTATGAACTTGATTGTCGTCTAATGTTTTTAGGGAGTTTCACCTTTTGGCCAATGAAAATGGTCGCTATAGTCATGGCAATGATGATTCATATAATTCATACAGTGGACACATCGTTTTTGAGTAACTTGCCTTTACGAAAACTGATACGAAAATATTTCCATAAACAGAGCGCAAAATAGCATTTGCGCACACTTATTCCGCACTGCTATACTGTATCGATGAAAAAGGCCATTTTGCGCCCACATTTCGTGCATGAAAAGTGCCATCTTTGTGCATGTGTGAAGTAAAAAATACATTCTTCACTGCCAAAAGTGACTTAGAATGATGCAAGATGTATCGAAAATTTCTTTTTCCTTTCAACCGAACTTAGTATCTCAGAAAACTATGTTCCTACATTATATCAGAAATCATTCAACCTTGCACAGAGGACACACATATTGAATTGCGCGGAAGGGACGATAAATATCTGACCTCGTCAAATATTGAAAACATCGAAAATACCGTCTCGCTACGTTCCAATATGCACGACAGTGTAAATACTGTGAATATAATATCAATTGTAGTGTGAATCTTTTCAATCAAATGCAATTCGTATCAGAATGGTGCCTTGCAACATACTGACACCCAACGCTACCGAAATTTCGTGATAGTACATCATGTTGTACTTCTTCCAAAGTCATGGAATCATCTATAGCTTCCCGCGAAGGACATACATTGAATTGCGCAATAAACTAGATCGATGTGACCTCATAAAATATGGACGATATCGAAAAACCACGTCAGACATTTTCGACTATAAATGCGGAAAAAAACATTACAAATCCAGTGCACATTGCAGTCTTGATCTTTTCAGTCCAAATATTCAAACATCAGTATGTTGCCGTATCATACGTATTGTTTCATTTTTCTCATTTTTACAGCTGCGAGCATTTTTCTCATTTTTACAGCTGCGAGTCTCTGCAACATCTACCATTTCGGGAAATATCCCGACGTAGTTGTACGGGAATGTATACTTCACAAAAAGGCAAGCGTCCACTTTTTCTATCCCGAAGAAATCGCAGAAGATATGAATGGTACGGAAGAAGCATGTTGTATATATATAGAAATTATTAATAATAGGAAGTACAGATTTGCAGGACACCACGGAAATGCATATTTTGGCGAAGAAATTGTTTGAAAACAGCATGAGCATGCAAATCACAATATTTTCTAGATCAACAAAAGTGACTGCACAATATATTAATCGAATGAATCAACCGTTGCTCGTGGTCTTTCTGACGACGATGAAATCAGTAGAACTACTCAAGATTGTGTCAGATAAGGCGCAGATTCCATTATCTGGGTGGCTTCTCATTTTCAATAGGTTTCCAACGAACGAATCGGATATCCACCGCTACATATACGTGGAAAACTTGTCTGATTTTTTACTTGGAGCAGACTCACTTGTGAAATTTGAAAATCAGTCGATGTTTGCACAATCGGAAATGAACGGGAATCACACGACATTCTGCAACTCCGATCATTGTGGAGTGTATAAGAACAATACTGCTGTAGATTATCCGATTGGAAGTAAAAATGTTGCGAGAAAAACATTGGACATAGTGGCGTTCTCCGGAGTAAATATTATCTGATTATATTATTATACGAGGTGCACTCTGAGATAAGGGACCTAAGGCCAAAAAAACGTCGTTCGAGATAATCTTCATCCCATGTAGAGTAGGAAACGATTTGTCAAAAAGGCTGAGAGTAATTTTTTTCACTGAAAAATCTTCACAATTACACTTGACTCGTATGGCAAACGTCTAATTTTAAAATTAAAAACTCAATAACTTGATTTTTTCCGAACTTATCTGAGAGGAAAACCACGTACACAGTTTCTTCTCGCTAACGTTTTGAATTTCTCGTTTCCATTCCAGAATCCTTTCATAACCATTGGGGCGAACAAACAAATAGGTGGAATTTATTGGTCCTACTTGCAAACACTATTAAGAAGTATGAATGTTACTGTCGGCAAAATCATATTCGAAAGTGAGGTGGGTCCACAAGACCCCGTGTTCGGCAATTGGAGTGGTTTCATGGGAAAAGTCATCACCGCTGAAGTTGATCTATGTGTGGATCTTATAATAATGTCAGCGTCCAGAACGTTTCTTTTCGAACACGTTAAAACTGTGATTCCGAAGCCTATCGTCCTTTACATAAAGAAGCCGGACAGGGTTGAATATTCCTGGTCCGCTTATCTTGAGGTGAGACTCGTTATAGACGATATTTTCACAATACAAAAATGAATTCATGATGGTCGTTTAGCGCCTCATTTTTTTGCAAAATCGGGCTTAATCCTTTTTATGCAGGTATTCGGGACCAAAATGTGGATTGCGATCGTTGTGATGTGTTTCATTTTCACAATTCCCCTTTTTTTAATCAAAAGCCAATACGAACGTAGGAACTCTGAGTCCAATCATTTACAAGGGATACTCTTAAGCGTATGGGGAGTCGTTTGTCAGCAAGGACTTAACGGTGAAGTGACTAATCACTCTAGAATTGATCTACAAACTTGATTGTCGTCTTATGTTTGTAGGGAGGTTCACCTTTTTGCCAATGAAAATGGTCGCGATCGTGATGACGATGACAATGTATATCCTTTATTCAGTATACACATCATTTCTAGTCGGTTATCTCTCAGTTTCGGAAATCAGCTTGCCGTTTCACGACTTGAAAGATTTCAGCCTTGATGGAACTTATAGCTTGATTGTGATGAACAATTCATTTTTGCACATAAAAGTTATGGAAGGAAACAACGCTGTTACTAATCAAACTAGGAAGTTGTTAATGAAAAGACTGCCATCATCTAGCAAGGAAGCATTCAATCGGGTTACTTACGAGTGTTGACTTATGAAATCTGCAATAGCAGAAAGAAATTTTTACCGTCGAAGTATGACTCATAAATAATTGATTATATTCTATCCTTCCAGGTTTGTAACGAAAGAGTCGCATTCTTATGCTACGCGGTAGAGAATGTAATACCGGAAAATGAGGCATCTTGTGCCATCACTCCGATTGATTTGGGAGATTTAGTTTATGTTGGGAATATTGTATCGAAAAAAAGTTTGCACGTTGAGAGCATAAATTACAAGTAATTATGTTTCCTTAATACGTAGATTTGTTATCCTGCGCACGATGGTTCATATCTATATCGACATTATTTACGTATAATTACAGTTATGGATAAACTGAACAATTAATAGTCATCTTACATTACCTCTTATGATAGTTCCCTAAGATTGAAGGAACTTGGCATTTACAAGCGTGAGATGATGGCAGCCAAAGTTTATAAGGGCATTGTTGTCAAAAATAGACGAACGGATAATTACCAACAGTTTGATATGAAACCCGTTTTGCCTATTCTGGTGATGTTTCTATCGGGTGCTGTTTTTTCTTTGATCATTTTGTACTTCGAATTATTGCATCATGACGAAGAACAAAAGAGGGGATTCCGGAGGAACTTCGAACTCTTGAGGAATGACTTCGCAACGTTAAAATACTGAATTCGTGCACATTATTTGATATTTTGTGTAGCACGTAAGGAAAAAACCATTCTTGAAGTTCATACAGAATTGACACTTTGTAGACGTGTACCATAGAACTTAGAAATAAAACATGATTCACGGAATAGGCAAGTGTTCGTCATTTAAAATAAAAATCGATTCTTTCTATTGTGTAATCGTCAGTCTGGTGTGTGGATGCCATGACAGACATCGTACTCATGAGTCTTAATTATCTAGAAAACATAATACCTCACAATAATTATGGATGTGTTAATATATTTAATTCAAAGATTCTTAATAATGTGTTGCTTCTGATGTCTTATGAAATTAATAATATACGTTAAGGCAAATATTCTTCAGATTATTACAGTTACAATAGGGTTCAAAATAAAATGCATCGGGATAATTTAATATTGTAACATAATAGGATCATTGTCATTGTCTACCATAAAGCGCAGCAATAAGGGTGCCAATTATGCTCTGCGTAACTCACCATGCTTTTCATATACTCCAAGGAGACCCAAGACTGATCTCAAAATGGGCACGGAAAATTGATACTTTCTCATCAAGTGTTCAACAAGTACAAAAGCATCTAGGAAATATAGAAATTTTTAATCCCGCATTGAAACACATTACTGACTGTCAATAAGAACTGTAGATAATGTAGGATGTATCGGAGGCTCTAATGTATTTGCAACTGAACTGAATAATTCGGAAAACCAATTTCTTACATTCATTCTGAAATCGTTCAACCTTCTGCAGAGGACGCATATATTAAAGTGCGAGGGAGAAACGATCGATATCTGATCTTGTCAGATATTCAAGATATCAAAAAAACATTGTTGCATATTTTCAATATTGACGACGACGGTAATACTGTTGATGCAATTTAGATTGTGTTGTGAATATTTTCAGTCGAATTGAAGTCGTACGTGAACGTTGCCTCGCAACATACTGACACCTAACACGACCGAAATTTCGTGAAAATACATCGTGCTGTCCTTTTTTTATGTCATTCAATCATTTATAGCTTTTTGCAGGGGATATACATTGGATGGCGCGATAAACTGCTTCGGTGTGACCTCATTTAATATAGATGATATAAAATACCACGTCAGACGTTTTCGAATATAAATGCGGAAAAAACATCACGGAACTAGTATAAACTGCTCCATCTTTCCAGTCTGGAAATCCGATCATCAGTATGTTGCCCCGTCATACATATTGTCTCATTTTTTTCGCCTCCACAGCTATGAGTCTTGTCAACACCTACAATTTCGGAAAATATTCCGACGCAGTTGTACAAGAATGTTTACTGCGCGAGAAGACGAGCGTCCACTTGTTCCATCCCAAAGAAATCGCGGGAGATAAAAATGGTACGAAAGAAACATGTCAACTATCTTTAAGTTATTAACGAAAAGAGGTACAGATTTGCAGGACACCACGGAAATTCAGATTTTGGCGAAGAAATTGTTCGAAAACAGCATAAGCATGCAAATCACGATATTTTCTGCATCGACAAAAGTGACCGGACAATATATTGGTCGAAAGGAACAACCATTGTTCGTGGCCTTTATGACCACGATGAAATCAGTAGAACTACTCAAGATTGCGTCAGGCAAGGCTCAGGTTCCACCAACTGGATGGCTGCTCATTTTCAATCGGTTTCCAACGGAGAAATCGGACAGTTTCTGCTCTATATACGTACAAAACTTGTATGACTACATTCCTCGAGCTGAATCACTCGCGAAATTCGACATTCAGTCAAAGTTTGCACAATCAAAAATGGACGGAAATCACACCACAGCCTACGATTCCGATCACTGTGAAGTGTATAAAAATATCACTGCTATAAATCGCTTGAATAATGATGCAAATATGAAGAAAACTTTGGACATAGTAGTGTTCTCTAAGGTAAAATTCATTGACCTAGTATTATACAAGTCTACGAACCCAAGGCTGAAAACTGGTTTCCGAGAGATGATTGAAAAATCGTGTTTACAAGAAAACGGTTTTTCGTAAGGGTCAACCATAATGGGTTGAACTAGAGAATAGACAATGCTCTTAATTTGAAAAATTGAGCCCTATGGGAAACGTTCGAATGCCTGACGCAAATTTCTTCCTATTCTTGATCAATTCAAATTTTCCTAGAAAGTGACCGGTTGCCAATTCTTTATCTTCGCTAATGCTCTGAATTTCCTGTCTTTATCAGTCTGTCTTCATACGAATCAAACCGAACGGAGAAATTGACGGACTTTATAAGTACTACGTTGAAACGTTATTAAGAGGCATGAAGGTTACTATCGGGAAAATTATAGTAGAAAATGAGTACGGTACACGAGACCCCCTGTACGGTAATTGGAGTGGTTATTACGGTCAAGTTATTAGATCAAGAGCTGATCTCGGCACGCATATGTCGCCGTTGACTGTCTCGAGTACGTCCCTATATGATCACGCCAAATCCAGTGTTCAATCGAAAACCGTTCTCTACATCGCAAAGCCGGACCAATTTGAATATTCCTGGTCTGCTTATTTTGACGTATGAATACTTGTCGACAATATTCTTTTAGTACAAAAATAAATCAATAGTGATCATTTATTACCTTCTGTCACTACGAAATCGAGCTTTATTTTGTTCTTGCAGGTCTTCGAGTGCGAAATGTGGGTCGCGATAGTTGTGTTGTGTTTTATTTTCGCAGTTTTCCTTTTATTGATCAAAAACCAATACAAACGAAGGGACCCTGAGTTCAATCATTCACGAGGGATACTTTTAAATGTATGGGGAATCGTCTGTCAGCAAGGATTCAATGGTACAGTGATGCTCGCTCACTGTAAAATTGTAGAAACTTGATTGTCGTCTCATGTTTCTAGGGAGGTTGACCTTTTCGTCGATGAAAATGGTCGCTATCGTAATGACAATGACGATTTATATCCTCTATTCCGTGTATACTTCATTTTTGACCGGTTCCGTCTTACTTTCGGAAATGAGTTTACCGTTTCACGACCTTCGAAGTTTTAACTATGATGGAAGGTATGCTTTGATTGTAATTAACGGGTCGGTTTTCCATGATCAAATTCGGGAGGAAAACGACGCTGTTACAAATCGATCGAGGAAGTTGTTGAAGAGTGACCTGCCGTCATTTTTACATGAAGGATTTAATCAGGTCAAGTGAAAAAATTTTCATCTACAAAAACTGCACTCGTAGAAAGAACTTCAACATTGAATATATGGCTTTTGCTTTATCGTTATAGGTTTGCAACGGAAAAGTCGCACTTATGTGTTCTCGAATGGATAATTTTTTTTTGAAAATTTTGTCGCCTTGTGCTGTCACTCCGATTGATTTGGGACGTTCTCTGCAGTACGCGTTTATCATGCCGAAGAAAAGTGAACAGGCTAAACGCATCAATTACAAGTAATAATTTTGATGCAGTTAATTAGTCCTTGACTTCCACACGATAGCTAATATGGTGTCTTCTTTTCAATTTTTTTTCCTGTCCTTACACTGTATTTGTTCGATCACCATCATAAATTAACTAAAAGATTCAGAGCCATTTTCTTTATTCCGATAGTTTGCTGAGATTAAATGAATTCGGCATTTTCGACCGTGAGTATACAACAAACAAAGGTCGTGAAGGCTTTGTAAAAGAAAACAAACAAACAGGCGGTTTCCAACAATTTGATATAAAGCCCGTCTTGCCCATTCTGGTGATGTTTTTATCAGGTGTTGTTTTTTCATTGGTCATTTTGTACTTCGAATTATTGCATCATGACAAAGAAGAGAAGAAGCGTTTTCGCAGGAACTTCAGACTCTTGAAGAACGACTTCGCCACGTTGAAATACTGAATTTATGCACATTTTTTGACATTCCGTGTATCACTTAAACCAAACACTTTTCTTGTTATGCTCGTAGAATTGGCATTTTCTAGATGGGCATCATAGAAATGAAGAATAAAACACGCGTGACGAAATTGGCAACTTTCTCTCTCCTATCATATAAATAAACTCGTTCGAGTCTGTTGATGTCGGACTGGTTTTGTGGATTCTATTACAAAAACTGCACTGTTCGACCCTGATTTTCTAGGAAACATGATATTTTAATATGAAAATGAACTTCAACTTATATTTTATGCGATACATGGAAATTATCTATGATTACCAACGTCTTATGAAATGTAGAATTAACCACACAGCTATTAATTTTGATAGATGATTTTAATTCTAAAAGCGCCTGAAATTGAATTGGTCGAAAAAAAATTGACATCGAATGGGTACAATTGTCGTTCTTTACCATAAGGCACAGCAATGAAAGTATAAATTACGCTGTGTATAACTCGAAATGCTACCAATATACTTCAGGAAGACACAACACTGAATTAAAAATAAGCATCCAATATCGACAGCTTAGATTTAATATTTAACGAGCGCAAGAGCGTCAACAACATACAAAGATCGGAATTCGTCCAGAAAAACTAATGTTTGACAGTAGAAAAAAAACACGGTTGATGTATGCACAACTTCATAGAATTTCGAGCAAACTAATAGTTTTCTAAAAATTAAGAAAAAAAAATGTTTTCACATTTTTTGCAAGAATTGTTCAGCTCTCCCTGTAGGCTGAAAGATATACAAACGTACTTGAAAGTTCATTGATAAAGTCGGAAAATCGTATTGCACAGTCAACGAATCCCATCACGAAATGTTAATTCCTGCAACTTTACAACTCTCGAATAGCACCAGTCTTCGTGACTGATCGAGTGAATCCTCACCGACTTATACAACACTGTTCATCAAGGAGATGGTAGATCGCACGAATTCCAAAGAAACGAAATTTCATGAAAATCCATTGTGCTATATTTTTCGAAGGTCATATAAGCATTCGCAGCTATTTACAAAGGGCATCCATTGAACTGCGCAATGTACTAAATCGATGTGACCTTATAAAAAATAGACGATATCAAAAAACCACGTCATATATTGACAAATATAAATGCGGAAGAAAAATATTACAAAGCCAGTATAAATTGCAGTCACGATCTCTTAAGTCCGAAATTTCAATCATCAGTATGTTGCCCCGTCATACACATTGTTTTATTTTTCTTATTTCTGCAACTATAAGTCTCGGCAGCATCTACCATTTCGGAAAATATTCCGATGTTATTGTACAAGGATGTAAACTGCGCGAAAAGACGAGCGTCCACTTGTTCTATCCCAAAGAAATCGCGGAAGATAGGAATGGTACGAAAGGAACATGTCGCAAATATATATGGAAGTTATTATGAGAGTTATCAATAAAAGGAGGTACAGATTTGCAGGACACCACGGAAATGCATATTTTGGCGAAAAAATTGTTCGAAAACTGCATAAGCATGCAAATCACGATATTTTCTGCATCGACAAAAGTGACCGGACAATATGTTAATCGAATGAAACAACCGTTGTTCGTGGTCTTTCTGACGACGATAAAATCAGTGAAACTACTCAAGATTGCGTCAGACAAGGCGCAGATACCATTATCTGGATGGCTTCTTATTTTCAATTGGTTTCCAACTAATAAATCAGATAACCCCTGTTCTATATACGTGGAAAACTTGTACGATTGTTTACTTGGAGCGGACTCACTTGTGAAATTTGAAAATCATTCGAAGTTTGCACAGTCGAAAATGAACGAGAATCACACGAAATTCTGCAACTTTGATCATTGTGTGGTATATAAGAATAATGCTATTGTAGATTATTCAGTTGAAAGTGGAAATGTCGTGAGAAAAACATGGGATGTAGCGGCGTTATCCGAAGTAAATATCGTCTAATTATATTATTTTACGAAGCACCCTCGGAGAGAAGGGACCTAACGTCCGAAAAATGGTTTTTGCTATGGTCATCATCCTATGTAGAGTAGATAACGATTCGTCAAAACGGCTTACTTCAATGTGTAAACTCGTAATTTACGATGCTAGCATGTTAAACTCGACCCATATGAGAGAAGTCTAATATTGAAATTAAAACTCAATAACTCGATTTTCCCTCAACTTACCTCGAAGGTCACCCAGGTAGACGGTTTCTTCTCGTTGACGCTCTGAATTTTATGTCTCTTTTTCAGTCCCAATACATAACAATTAAAGCGAACAAACGAGTCGATGGAATGTATGGGCCCTACGTGCGAACACTATTGAGAAGTTTGAATGTTACTATCGGCAAAATCATAGTCGAAAAAGGGTTCGGATCACAAGATCCCGTCTACGGCAATTGGAGTGGTTATGTGGGAAAAGTTGTCGCCGCTGAAGTTGATCTAGGTGTGGAATTAATAATAATGTCGGTGCCCAGAACGTTTTTCATCGAATACGTCAAAACTTTAGTTCCGGGGACTATCGTCCTTTACATAAAGAAGCCGGACAGGATTGAATATTCCTGGTCCGCTTATCTTGAGGTGAGACTTGTTATCGACGATATGTTCACAGTTCCAAAATGAATGCGTAATAGTTGTATAGCGCCTTATCTTTTGGCGAAATCGGGCTGCATTCTCTCTCTGCAGGTATTCGGGACCAAACTGTGGATCGCGATTGTTGTGATGTGTTTCATTTTCACAATTTCCCTTTTTTTGATCAAAAGCCAATACGAACGTAGGAACTCTGAGTCCAATCATTTACAAGGGATACTCTTAAACGTATGGGGAATAGTTTGTCAGCAAGGACTCAACGGTAAAGTGACTAATCACTCTAGAATTGTACAAATTTGATTGTCGTCTTATGTTTTTAGGGAGGTTCACCTTTTTGCCGATGAAAATGATCGCGATCGTGATGACGATGACAATATATATCCTTTATTCAGTGTACACTTCATTTCTAATTGGTTATCTGTCAGTTTCGGAAATCAGTTTACCGTTTCACAACTTAAAAGGTTTCGGCCTCGATGGAACTTATGGTTTGATTGTGTTCAACGGTACCTATTTGCACACAAAATTTTTAGCGGAAAACGACGCTGTAATTAATCGAGCCAGGAAGTTGTTAATGAGTAGATTGCCATCATCTAGCAAGGAAGGATTTAATCGGGTGACGTATGAATGTTTACTTACGAAAACTGCACCGAAAAAATGAAATTTCCAGTTGTAGATATGACGTATAATTCAGCTTTTCTCATCTTATTTAGGTTTGCAACGAAAAAGTCGCATTTTTGGACGCCGCGATAAAGAATGCATTTTTGGATAATAAGACATCTTGTGCCGTGACTTCGATCGATTTGGGATATGCAGTAAATTTTGGGTTTATTGTACCAAAAAATAGTGTGCATGTCGATAGCATTAATCACAAGTAATTATCTTTACACAATGTATTATTTGGTAACGTTTGAATGCATGTAAAATATGAGATTCTACTTAAGATGGTTCATATATATTTCGATATTTAATTCGTATTCTTACAGTTATGAATGAACTGAACGATTAAGAGTTATCTTCCATTTTCTCTCATTCTAGTTCTTTAAGATTGAAAGAATTTGGCATTTACAAGCGTGAGATGATGGCAGCCAGATTTCGTAAGGGCATCGTTGTCAAAAATGAACGAACGGAAAATTACCAACAGTTTGATATAAAGCCAGTTTTGCCTATTCTGGTGATGTTCCTTTCGGGTGCTGTTTTTTCTTTGGTTATTTTGTACTTCGAATTGTTGCATTATGACGAAGAAGAGAAGAAGCGTTTCCGGAGGAACTTCAAACTCTTAAAGAATGACTTCGCAACGTTGAAATACTGAATTTGTGCATGTTATTCAATATTTTGTGTAGTACATAAACTACAAACCATTCGTGTCATTCATATAGGATTGACATTTTGTAGATATGTATCATAGAAGTGAAGAATAAGACATGATTGACGAAATTGGCAAGTTTTCCTCTTTTATAATCATAATCGATTCTTTTAATTGTGTGATCGTCAGACTGGTGAGTCGATGCCATGACAGACATTGTACTCATGAGTCTCAATTGTCGAGGGAACATAATACTTCAGAATTATGATGGACGTGTGATTATATTTAATTCGAGGTATCGTGATAATGTTTTGTTTTCGATGTCTCATGAAATGGAGAATATATGTCAAAGCAAACATTCTGCAGATTGTGACAGTTACAAAAGGGTTAAAAATAAAATGCATCGGGATAATTCAATATTGTAATAGGATAACTGACGTTGTTTACCATAAAGCACAGCAATAAGGGTATCAATAATGCTCTGTGTAACTCATCATGCTACCTATATATTTCAGGGAGACCGGAGACTAATTTTAGAATGGACATGGAAAATCGATACTTTTTTATCGAGTGCTCAACAAGTGTGAAAGCATTGAAAAAATATAAAAATGTTGTATCCTGCATAAAAACATATTTCTGACTGTCAATTATGACTGTGAATGACGTAGGATTTATTGAAAGCTCGATTGTATTGTATCATGTAAGTGAAGAATGAAACACGATTGACGAAATCTGCAAGTTTCTCTCATTTATCACGTTCATCAATTCTTTTCATGTGAACGTCTGACTGGTTCGTCGATACCATGACAAAAATTGTACTGCTGGTTAAAAATTATATATAAAACAGAATATATTTCATACATTTTTGTTATACATATACTAGACATTCATATTTGCAATCTTTTTCACCGGCTCATAAAATGTAGAATCTGCGTCACTCTGAGAAGAATGTTTGTCAGTTTCGTTACGTCCAACTAAATTTACAGTTGGATTGGTTATGACTGAATTTCTCAGTCCGGCCGACGGATATTTCAATTGCACCTACTGAACGGAAAATTTAAAGCCGTGGAATGCATTATTTTATGAATTGCCTCTATGATAAATTTCTCTTAGAACAAGTGTCAGTTCCAGTCAACACAACTGAAAATTTTCAGTAATAACACCCTCTCAACTGTTTTCCAGTTGGGCCCGTTCCAACTCAGATCTTCAGTTAGACTGGTCGAATTTTTCAGTGGTAACGTGTTGTCAACGGGATTTCTCAGTTGAGACCAACGAAAATTTCCATTGCTTTAACTTTTATCATTTTCTAACTGAAAAAATAAAGTTGTACTGACGGACACGATTTTTCTCAGTGCAGAATAAATAACCAAATCTTTCATGATAGTCAGTTACGAATAAGTGCACTCGTACGAAAATAACATTAATTTTCCATCTCAACAAGATACAATTACATAACGTAATCGTGTCAATTGACACCTGAAAAATCAAACGCGTGAGATAATTCGACTTCGTGCTGAAACCACACATACGAGAGTGCGCAGAAAACGCGATCAATAGAAAACGTCATTCAATATTTACGATGTCGAAAAATTAAGTCTCAGATGATAATTATTAATTGTAGGGAGAACCTTGTACATTCAGTGTTCATTGCAGTCCTCGTTATTCCACAAGGAAATAAGTCCAAACAAAAATGTTACTACGCAATGCTTATTCCGTATTTTTCACTACTGTAGCTGTATGCTACAGCATAATCTACGATTTCGAGAACACTTTTCACACAATAGTAGAAGAATGCATTTTGTACGGAAAATCGAGTGTTCACTTATTTTACCTCAGGATCGCGAAAGATGGATATGGTAAGTAAACACATGTGAAATATTTATCAGTGATTGACGAGCATTACGACAGACTTACAGGACACAACGGGAATAAAGACACTGACGGAAAGATTATTCGAAAATGGCATAAGTATTCAAATTACGTCATATCCTGCATCGACGAAAATTTCTGGACATTATGTAGATCGAAGGGCGCACACATTATTTGTTGCCTTTTTGGCGACGATAAAATCAGTAGAACTAATCAAGATCGCGTCAGACAAGGTTCAAATCTCGTCCCCTGGATGGTTACTCATTTTTGATTCGTCGTCTAGAGGAACAGATCACAGCTTTTGCTACACATACGTGAGAAATCTTAATGATTTTGAATTTCGGACTGACTTGATCGTTGGATGTGATGATCAATTGAAAATTCGAACTTCGAAAGGCAACGAGAGTGGTTCCCTCAAGAGTTCGAAAAATTATAATTGCTAGTAATGCTAGTTACTCCTATGAAGAGAAATTAAACATCTTGACTTTACATAAGGGTACACATTACACGTACTGTTATTTATTGTTTCGCGAGTAATTGAACACAATTCTTGTAGTGAAATATGAGAATCCACACTTAAGAATATATCATCCTCTCATTCGATCGAGAATATTTCAGAGTGTGTACTTCACTTTCGAACCTGGAGGGCAAATCAGCGGTCCGTTCCAGCCATTTTTGCAAGTGCTATTGACAAGTATGAACGTCACGATCGGTAGAATCATTACAGAAAATTCAGTAGGTTTGAGAGATCCTGTCCACAGTCATTG
>JAPYZK010002911.1:0-12987 GCA_030522785.1 Platygaster equestris | reverse complement strand
AAAATATTCAGAAACCATAAAATGTTCACATTTTCAAAATTCCAAACGTCGCAAATATTGAGAATTTCATTCTGAAAATATCCAAATTTCGCAATTCAGCCATTTCCGGACTCGTATTTTCCTATTTTCTCACTTTTAAATCCATCCAAATTAAATCACAAAATACAAAAAATCCGATTTCGACGATAAAATGATTGAATCTATCCATTCCGAAGAATTAAATCCAAAATTGCATCATCCAAAAATTTCCCTGACTTTTTCTAAACGTTTTCAAAATCACCCAAGTGCAGGAAAATTCAAAGTCTCCAAATTTTTCCAAACAATCAATAACTCCGAAACCTTACACACCCTAAAAATTTGCTATATGTTAAAAATCTCCATCTCATACATAATCATCGCAACAATAAAATCATGATGAAATTATTCAAACATCATCATGCTCCCATATTTCCCATAATCTTCAATACACTTCACAAACACAGTTGCACGTTTCGCGGCCATTACAGAGGCATTGACCAACAGCCCGTGAGAAACTTTCGACACCGGCGTTCTTGTTTCCGATTTAGCTTAGCTCCTTGTACCGCCGGCGTATCATTTCTGGAATATCTGCGATTGTCATTGTTCGGCACGTTTGGGAGATTTGATATTCGCCGCTGATTGACGATCGACAATGGAATTGCCGGCGCGAATCCCCGATTCGCGAGCTCCCATTACGGGAAATATGACGCGTGCTGGTTTTTCAATTTGTTAGCATTGACATTGTTTTTGTTTAGAAAAGCTTTTTTCGGTCTCGAGTGGGTTGCGGCGAATTATGGATGGAAATTTTATACATTTAATCCTCTAGAAATTTACAATCACGTGTGATGGGTGTGAAGAAACGTCCGAAAGGTGAATGACGAATTATCATCCAAAAGGTGAATGGAACAGTTTTGCCGGGAAAAATTTAAATTAAGATTTTTTTATAGATGATAAGTGAAAATTTTCAGTTGGTTTTGTTCGAAAATCTGTAATAGAAAGTGTAATAGTTGATGAAATTCGAACTGAGACGTATACAAATTTGTGAGGAAATTCTGTTTTTTTATAATTTTTATTTTTTACTTTCGTAAGTGGATGAAGTTTCAAAATATTCGGAAGTTTCGGAAGTTCTGACGTTTTTAGATATTCAAGAATTCTAAATGTATCGAAATTTTGGAGATATTGAAAATTGCCCAGTTTCTTAATTTATAAATTTTCGGAAAATAACTCCAAAGTCCAGAAAAGCTGAAATTTTCGGAGTTTAGATGAAAATTCTAATTTAAAGCATTTTGATGTTTTCAAAATTGGAAAATTATTACAAAAATTAAATAAAAAGGAAAAAAACAAAAAATTCTGCATTTTTGCAATTTTAAAACTAAAATTTTCGAAGTTCTAATGTGGATTTAAGAGGATGAATTTTTATGCATTTTTCTATACATTTTAGAATTTTGCAGTTTTGTAGAATTATGAAGTTCTGAAGTGTTCGGAATTTGAAAATTTCGCGAGATTTTGAATTCTGGAGATTTTGGAATTTTCGCAATTTCGAAGTTTTGTGACTTGGAAATTTAGAAGTAGAGAGATTTTCGGATATTCAAAGTTTCAAAGTTGAAAGATTTGGCAATTTTAAAAGTACGAGAATTTTGTAGTTTTGAAATATTATAAAATTCCGGAAGTTTCAGAAAATTTCGGAAGTTCTGACGTTTTTAGGTATTCAAGAATTTTTAATTTATCGAAGTTTTGGAGATATTGAAAATTGTCCAGTTTCTTAATTTATAAATTTTCGGAAAAATAACTTCAAAGTCCAGAAAAGCTAAAATTTTTCGAGTTTTGATGAAAATTCCAACTTGAAGCATTTTGAAGTTTTCAAAATTGGAAAATTATTACAAAAATTGAATGAAGAGGAATAAAACGAAAAATTCTGCATTTTTGCAATTTCGAAACTGAAATTTTCGAAGTTCTAATAAAAATGCTAATGAGTTCCTGAGTTTTCAAGCATCTCAAAGTGTTTAAAATTTTTAAAAATTGAAAAATATTATTAAAAAATAAAATAAAAAGAAAAAAAGTAAAATTTTAATTTTTGTAGGATGATGCAATTTTTGATATGCGAAAAATTATGAAATTCCCAAAGTTCTGAAAATTTCATAAGTTCCTGAATTCTCGATTTTCTATTAATTTTGGAGAATTTTGAAGTTTTATATCTCAGAGGCGCTAAAAATTTTGTTCTTATCGAAGTTTTGGAGATACTGGAAATTTTCCAGTTTGACTTAGTACTTATTTGATATTTTCCATCAAAGCTCGAAAAAAAATTAAAAAAAAAATTCAGTCAGTCACATCAAAAAAGACATCAACCCGAGCTTATGAAACCGGCGGAAATCAATTAGCAAATTCTCGGAGCAAACAAATTAAATCCGCCCAACACAAATTTACGAGCCCATTATAGATATCGAGCGGAGTATTGAAAAAAAGGAACAAGTTCGTGGTTAAACACTGGTAAAGCACTTTGTCCCGATACCTGCGAGTTCTCAATCAGAGCCAGGATCGTTAATGAAAGTAACGCTGATTACAAGGCTAATAAGGAAATCGTTGCTGCTGGCATAAAGAGCAATCCTCCCCAAAGAGAGAGGGAAATTGGAGTCATCGATCGTCTTTGGCAGAGAAAAGAAACTTGAGTGTGCAACGGGAAAACTTCGTTAATTCAAATTTTGGATTGGATTTTGTGTACTGGTCGAATTCGTTGTGAATTTTTTATTCAAAACAGGCTATGATCGAGAATTTCGAAAAAAGAGCGAATCTTCAGTTCTAATTATTTCCTTATGAAAACCTTTTATAAAACCTGCATTTGGTAGAGTTTTCTTTGAATGACACCATTCAAAACTTGATGAAATCTAATTCCAGAAGATTTGCGTCTTCAGAACCTCATGAGATTTTTCTGAAGTTTCAAATCCGTTGGGTGGAAATTGATAAAACAATAAAATTCATTCAGAACCTTGGGGGCATCGAAAAAACTGTCGAAAACCTATAATTGATTTGTTAGTTTTTCTCGGTTTTTTTAAAATCCGATTTTAAAAACACCCGAATATCGAAAAATTGAGCTGCTAAATTGTTTCGAGTGTACATTAACTCACTTCAAGTGAAAATCCTGCAAATTAAGTTTGAGTGTAAATTCTACCCAAAATGAGTGAAAGTTCACTAGCTTTAGAACGATATTTTACTCAAATTGAGTGAAATTTCATTCAAAGAAATAAAAAAAGTGAATAAAAGCGGACGAAAAAGAAGATTGGTTACTCCCAATCAATAACTCTTAAAACAATCGGCGAAGCTGTTAAAAATGCATTCTTAAAATTGGAAATCGCGAGAAAAGTCGTCAAATGTTGAAAATTTTCAATTTTGAAAAAATTAAGTGTTTATGAAAATAATGAAAATGCACTTGAAAAATTCGAAAATTGTAAAAACGAAGTGGAATCATTCGTATAAAAAAAAAAAAAAAAAAAATTAACGTATCGAAAATTTTAAGATTTTTCCAAAAAGATAATTTCAAATTGATTCATGAATTTCGAAGTTCCAAAAAATTCAGAAATATTAAAAAATTGAACAAATTTGAAAATTATGAACATTTCAAAAAAGTTCAGTTTTGGAGAATCTACAAATATTCGATATTCTGACAATATTGCGAATTTTAACAATTCGAAAATTATTCAAAAAATTATATACTTCAACATTTCATCAAATCCCAAATTTCCGTGTTCCCTGGTTTCTTTCAACTCGATTTTTTAAGATTCATCCATTTATAACCACGGTTATCCAAAAAAACCGGAAAAACATAGATTTTCTATAGTTTCTTCTACACCGCCAGGGAAATTCACTCCAGTGTACGATTTCGACAACTGTTCCCGTATTTCAATATTCCGGAACCGCATGCAAATACACATCACAAACTTTTCACGTTGTACGACAGAATTACTGTTCCGCCTACGTAACCCGTGAAAGTGATCGACCTCAGGGTCCGGGACGTTCCCCGATACCGCTGACTAATAGACCGGCGCTTCTGGAGAAACGCTCCCCAGAAGATAAATAAAAAGCACCCCGTGAAGTTCTTCACGCGGCAAATTATTGGCCTAGTGTGATTGATTCTTGCATAAATACTCTCAGTAGGCTCGCATCAAAAGTTGGGGGAAAATGATTTCCCGAATCTCCCGATACAATCTCGGATTTCTTCGCCGCACACGACGATCGAATGATTTTACACGAATTACGAAGGCTCTTCGGTTTTTTACCGAGACGTTTTGAAACCAAGAAAAAAGTTCTTGGGGGCCCTAAATGGATTTAGCTTTCAAGGGGCGTCATTTCAGTTCGATCGGATCAAGTAGTTTATTGATTAAGGGACAGGGAGAAATTGATCTCCGAGATTAATTTGTTTCGTCGCCTCTTCAAGTGAGAAACAGGATTTTCTCCACTCGCTAAAAATAGGGGAAGTGACTTGCAGGGGGAAGGTGAATTTATTATTTTTCAAAATTGATGAAATTACCTCCGAGTTAATGGAAAAATTTATCTTGGAAAAATTTATCTCCAAGATCAATTTTTTCGTCGCTTCTTTACGTGAGAAACAGAATTTTCTCCACTGGGTAGAAATAGGGGAAATGATATGCAGGGGGGAGGTAAATTTATCAAATTCTTGAATTAATAAAATTACCTTCAAATTTACAGAGGAAATGATTTTAGAGAAATGTGTTTCTGAGATTTATTTTTTTCGTCGCTTCTTCTGAAGCGAAACAGGATTTTCTCCATTGGGTAAAAATAAGGAAGATAAATTCATCAAATTCTAAAATTTAATTAAATCACCTCCAAATATAAAAAAAAATTGATTTCGAAAAAATTCATCTCCAAGATCAATTTTTTTCGTCGCTTATTCACGTGAGAAACAAAAATTTCTCCATTGGGTAAAAATAGGGGGGGGGGGGGAGTAAATTAATGAATTTTTGTTGTCTTTCGTAAATCTTTCATTCCTCAATAAAAAAGCATGATTCTAGATCAGAGTTCGGAAAATCCAGCTCTGATTCTTAAACACTCGTTCACTTCCAGCCGAGTTTAGTCCGATACAATCCGCGCGATTTATTCGGAGGATTTTTCGCGACGGGAAATGAAGTGCACGCGTTCGCGTTTCTTGCAGAAGAGATTTTTGCGCGATAAGATTAGCCGAGTACCGCCGAAATCGGATTAAAGTATCATCTCTGTCAAGGCTGCAAGCGAAGAGCCCGAAATAGCCGAGGGGGCAGTAGCTGGAACGATGAATATGTAAGCGAGCCCCGGCAAATTTAACAGTATTCTCGACAAGTGTCGCTTTCAGCGAGTGTTTTGCCGGATCGAATGTCGGCTTTTTTTTTTATTTTGCATTTGCAACGGTATACCCTGCCACGTCGCCGCGAATTCATGGTCGAATTTATTTTTGAATAATATTCGAATTATCCTACATACACCGGAATCGTTGCTTTCACGAGAGCGACGAGGACTTTTCACGCGTTTTTTTTTTTATTCTTTTCCCCATTCATTTTTGCGGCGTTTATTTGTTTTGAGAGCTCATCATCATCATCATCATTTATTTGTTTTGGGAGATTTTTTGATATGGGTTATGCGGTGTCCCAAAATAAGGAAAAATCGCAAATTATGCATAGAATTAGAAGTCGATTTTTTCTTTGCCATTTTCAAAAATTCGCAAAATAAAGATTTTCTGAAAATAAACATCAGTTGACTTCATTGTCATAAATGTTTCAGAGTTCTGTGAATTCTCGAATTTCGGTAAATTTTTTGAATTTTTGATAATATCCAAAAATTGAACACATTTGAAGAATATCAGAATACGGGAAATGTGGAATTTTTTCGAAATGTGAGTATGTGAGTTTACAAATTTGAGATGTTCGCAGAATTTAGAAGTTTTTAAATCTTCACGAAAGTCCATAAATTTTCCGGAATTTGTGGTGTCTTCTAATTCCGAGTTTCAGGAAAACTGAAAAATGTTATGTATCCCAAAAAAATTTGGAATCTTAAAGTACTTACGTATCCAGCAAGTTCGGAAGTTTTTTTTAAACTTGAAAAATTTGTTATTTTCGCAAAATAGTAGAAATTTGTATACCTTTGAAAAAATTGGAAGAATAAATATTGACCAAACTTTTAACATGTTCAAAATGATGAAAAATCGCAAAATTTTTCAAACTTTCTCAAAAATCGGCTGATTTGAAAAATGTACAATTCAACAGCAAAAATGAAGCTGATTAAGTAATATTCCCAAAATTTTCGAAACTTTCAATTTTGTCCAAATCTAGGAGATTAGCAATTATCCAAAATTTCGAAAATTTCCATAATTGTAAATGAAATGCAAAGTATTATTACTGAATATACATTTCTATTGCAGAATGTTGCGAAATCAAAAATTTTACCGAAATTCAAAAATTGCCACAAATTCAAGAATGCCCTGAATTCCGAAAAATTCCAAGTTTTCCAAATTCTGTCGACAAATGGCTTTTATTTTCCAAATCAAAAATGTTGATTAAAATATCACCAAAACATTAAAAAATCCACACTGTCGCAAAAATGTTTAATATCCACTGAAATTCGAAAAAACTAAAAACGTCAAAATTTTGCGAATAAAACATGAATAAAATTCGTAATACTTCACAGAATTTAAAAAACTACTGTAAATGCAAAAAAATGTCAAATATCCAATACTCAAACGAAATGTTTATAACTCCGTTAATTTCGCGAATTCCGGAAAAATCGTCTACGAATTGAATAGGGAATCTATAATTTTCCATCATCACTATAACTTTGGGACAGCCTATATATACGGGAAATTTGTACGTGTATCAAGAAAATCGGGAAAATTAAGGAATTATCCTCTTCCAAAAAAAAAAAAAAAAAAAAAAAAAAAACAACCATTAATAATCGCTCGAGATGAATACCGCGGAAACGCCATACGAACAAATCCAATTACCGCCTCGATCGTCAATGAATCTCAATCGAATTCCGCGACAAAGACTTTCTATTTCAAATCATTCATGCTCGAAAACGCTAAAAATCAAGACGGTCAATTTCCTCGTGTTACGTCGCTCAGAATCTCGTATTTTCCATTATTACTCGAGTTCATCTTTAGTAAGAGCCTCGGAAGTAAATAAATGTCGGCCCAGATTTCGCGGACGAAGTAATTCTGGGGCGAGGCGATTAATTTTTCACGCGGCAATCCCATTTTCCTGGCCGGAAAATTTCAAGCAGTGCTCATAAAGCGTTGATTCCGGTTTCGTTATTCGTTCTTTGAGCGTCTAGACAAGCATGATCGGCTGCTCCGTAACCAGACGCGGAAGTGCAACTGGATTGATTCTTTATACCGTCACTTCCTAATTCGAACGAGATTTACATAAAATCGACGTCGCGGAAATGAATCAGAGAGATGTTGGAAAAATTTGAACAAATGGGGAAAAATGTGAAAAAACCATTTTTCTTTAGCATGATGATGAGCTTTCTTACGATTACGAAAAATAAAAAAAAAGGAACTTGAGATTCGTTCACTTTCGTTTTTTTTTTGTACGTCTCGATCAATTCGAATTTCATATTCAATATTACGGTTTAATCATGAATATTTCGGCATTGAACGTGTCAGATGAAGATCCATCGCCCCAAAAAGGTGTAAAATTTTACCTTGTGACATCGTAAAATCGGTAGAACGGTGATGCACAGGAGAAAGAAGGAGCGAATCATTTTAAAAACCAGCGTTCCTAATTGGCTGCGCCTCATCGCTGAAACAAAAATCCACGCAGCGCACAATTAGCGTAATTAATATGCAGAAGCTCGCGATGGAAATTCATAAAGAGCATCGAAATATTATTGGGGATTCGCGAAAAAACATCCGTGACCGGGATGTTTCGGAGACGATGAAATACTTTATTTAATTTTATCTTTGATCCATTCGAGGATATTTCGCGTGACACTCGAAAATAATGTTTGAGTAAACGAGTGATTTATAATTGTAACGAGTAATTAGTAATTCAGGATGATACGAATAAATGTACGCGTGACTAATTTGAATTCAAACACAAAATTAGCAAACATTTTCGAATTCAGAAACTTCCATATTTCAAAAGTATAGTTCCAAAATTTCGAAAATTCTAGGAATTGAAAAATTTTCCAAGGATTCCAAAATAAAGTCTAAAATCCTATAGGATTTTGGACTTGAATGCATTTTGTAAATTTTGAGCATTTTGGATGTTTTAAGTATCCGTGTTTTATGGTTTTCATAGATTTCGGAGAATTTCGGGAAATTTATCTCGGAATTTCCCAAAATGTCCGAAGTTGATTTTTTTCCGATCTCTTGCGACACTTTTTTTATTATTCAGTGATGAAACTGTCACAGTTTGGCAATCATCAGAATTAACACATTTTTGTCAATTGAAGAATCTTATTAAAGTTGAGGAATTTTCATTTTTGAATATTATGAATTTTCAGAGTTGATAAATTTCCAGATTACAAAAATTTTTCGATTTCGAACGAGTTTCTTTATTTTCAAAATTCTCAAGAACCGAAAATTTTGAGGTTATGAATATCAACTTTTTCGACAATTCGAATATTCATACATTTCCAGTTTCTGAAAACTTTCGAATTTCAGAAAAAAACTATATAATTAAACAAATCTTTTCGTTCCGGAAATTTTTAAATACTGAAAATTACAAATTTCTCGAAAATTTCTAAACTTCACCGTTATCAAAAACTGTGAGGTTGTGAAATCATCAAAAACTGATCAAACTGACACAATGTTGCAATTACTACAATGTACACATTTTTGTGAATCAAAGAATCTCATTAAAATGAAGAAATTTTCATTTTTGAATGTTATAAACTTTCAAAGTTGAACAATTTCCAGATTTGAAAATTTTTTTGATTTCGAACGATTTTCCTCATTTTGAATCATCGAAATGTTTAACTACTGAAAATTTCAAGGTTATAAATATAATAATAATCTAAATCATGAATTTTAATAACTTAAAGGTTATCAAACATTTAAGAATTCCAGAAACTGTCATACTTCAAAAAATAGCCTTAAAATTTCGTAAAATTCCACGAACCAAAAAAATTTCTCAAAATTCCTCCATGTTCCAATAAGTCACGGGGAAATGCAGCTATGTTCCAATAATGCATAGCTGCATTTCCCCGATTCAAAAATTCAAAAATACCAAAAATTTCACTCAAAAATCAGCCCAATACAATTACTGTACTTTTATCCAAAATTTGTATCGTTTTCCATTCAGTTTCAAAACTTTCGAATACTTTTGATTCTCCAGTAAAATCAGATAATCATCCAAAACTCTCAAGCATTTTTAAAAACTCTATCAATCATCCCATCAAACGCCACGAACACTCCGCCTCAACCCGCAACACGTGCATGACAGACACTCCTCCCATCCCCAACGAAAAAAACCATAATCAACGTCTCAAACCCGCGCTTCAATCGATAACAATCACAATTACAATAACAGCACGTCGAACTAATGGAGCTCATCACGGCAAAGAAAAAATCCCCGCAATCTCGAACCCTCGCTTTCCTGCATAAACACGGCAGTCCGATGTCTTAATTGGACGAAAACGCCCGTCTTTCATTCCCCTTTACGTAACGCGAGTAAGCTCCTTCTTTGAATACAAATCGCGGCCGTACAATAATCGACGTCCGATCGCAATTAACGTTTAATTAATCGATATTTGATTAACATTTAAAGTCCGCGAAAGCACCAATGCCAAATGAATTGATTGTCAACGACGCGGCATTTTGCAGGTGCCTCGAGGTCGGCATGCAACATTTGGCTGGCGAAAACAAACAAACTTTTGCCGATGCCTCGAAACTAACCTTCGCCGGGAATCATTCGTGCTCGCATTGCGAAACAATGACGAATAATGAGGGGAAGACTCGCGCACGCGACCAACGGATCCCGGAAAGAAAGTTCGATCGCGTCGAATTGGCGTTCGTGGCGCCGGGGGGTATAAATTGGCCGATGGTTTTTCCGGAAATGTGGTTGCGTAACGACGATTTTGAGCGATTTTTCGATTGATTTTATTGAAGAAATCCTGAATAACATGTTGCATGTATTTCAAAATTACTAAAATGTAAACATTTTTAGAATTGAAAATTCCGAAAATATCTAAGTATCCAAAATTCAAAAATGTTCTAAAATTCGAAATTTTTTTTTTATGTAAGAATTCTTAGAATTTACAATTCCAAAAACGATTTGAATAATATTTGGGATATTATTCAAAATTTTTGAATGTCTAGCAACTCGAAAATCTCGAAAATGTATAAATTCTCGAAATTCAAAGTTCCTAAGATTCTTGAATATTCAAAATTCAAAAATTCAAAAAATGTATGAATTCTGGAAATGCGAACTTCTGAAGATTTCTGCACTGTGCATACAAAACTCGATAATGTTTAAACATTTTTTGAATGTAAAACATTCTCAAATCGGAAATTCCGGAAATATCTAGATGTTCAGAATTCAAAACTATTTAAAAATTCCGAATTTGCAATTATTTGAGAATTCTTAGGATTTATAATTCCAAAAAAATCTGAATAATATTGTGAATATTATTTGAAATTGGAAAATGTCCAGCAACTTGAAAATTTCGAAAATATATAAATTTTTGAAATTCGAAATTCCTAAAATTCTTGAACATTCAAAATTCACAAATTCAAAAAATGTATGAATTCTGGTAATTTGAACTTCTGAAAATTTCTGCACTGTGCATACAAAACTCGATAATGTTTAAACATTTTTTAAATGTAAAACATTTTTGAATAGGAAATTCCAAAAATATCTGAATATTCAGAATTGAAAACTATTTAAAAATTCCGAATTTGTAATTATTTATTAATTATTAGGATTTATAATCCCAAAAAAAATCTGAATAATATTGTGAATATTATTCAAAATTGGAAAATGTCCAGCAACTTGAAAATTTCGAAAATATATGAATTTTTGAAATTTAAAATTCCTAAAATTCCTGAACATTCAAAATTCACAAATCTGGTAGACGTATAAATTCTTTGAATTCGAACTTTCGAAAATTTCTGCACTGTGCATACAAAACTCGATAATGCTCAAAAATACAAAAATTCTTGAAATGTAATACATTTTAAAATCGAAAATTCTGAAAATATCTGAATATTTGAAATGCGAAAATGTTCCCAAATTTTGAAATTTCTAAGATCGATTAGCTCCGGGAGTCTGAAATTCAGAAAATGTCTGAATATTCAAAATTCGGAAATTTTCGGGAATTCCTAATTCTTACAGACGTAAAAATTCTTGGAATTCACAATTTTTTGAACTTATAAATATTCTGAATTTAAGAATGTCCAGGCATTGAAAAATCCACAAAATCTGTGAATTCTTGCAACTGAAAATTCCAAAAATTTCACAATTCGCAGTAGTACTACTACTGCGAATCAGTGAAACCTGACTGAGCAGTGCAATTCATTTTTACTAACTTTACTAATTTTCCAGTTATTTGTCATTTTATTCAGTGGATCACTTAAAATTTTACTTATTCAGATTCAGGTAGGTTTTTCAGAATAAAATTTACAGTGCGAAAGAGCTGAAAAATTTAGAAACATTATTACGTTCTTCAGATTTTTACCGAAATCAAAAGAAATTGAATATCTGAGAACTGGAGTATTTTATGTTCTATTTTTTTTTTTTTTTTTTTTGTAGCGGTAAAAAGAAGCTGTATAGTTCAGTCTGTTTCCATTTTGAGTTAATATCAACGGAGCGGAAAATACGGAGACGTCGAGAAAAAGCCGTAATTTTCTCAGAACTTTGTGAAATTGAAAACAGAAAAAATCTGATAATATAAATTTGTTATCACGAGTGAATTAAAGGATGATCATACATATTCATTTTGTCCTAGCCACAAGAAAAATTCGAAAATAAAATTAGAGACAAGTACTTTTACATCAGCAGAAACAGAAATCTGAATCGAAAAAGAACAAGGTTGAGGCAAAAGAACGAGATGTTACGCGCTCGCGAAGCAAAAAATCGACGCATATTAATAATTGCTGCATCCGACTTAATGATACTTTGTCATTTTGACAAGCTCAAATGATGGAATCTCAGACCCATGAAACCTCCAAATTTTCGTAAAATGATCATCGATTCATTCGCCATTTTTTTCTAAATAAAAAAATCACTCACGTTCCCTATTTCAAAAAAAAATATATATATCAAAACCACAGCAAAAAAACCTCACCAACGATTGCAATATCTCCGATGTCACACGTTTTTTCGTGAATACGCCAAATTTATGAAAAAAATCCATTAACCTCACAACATTTCCACGCACCCGAAAATATCATTGAACATTGCTGTTTATGGTGCCAATAAACGCTAAAGCATCGATCGATTAACGACGCTCAATGACGACTGTCAACCTTGATAACCTACGAAATTATGTAAAGTTTAGATGTGGCAAAGATCAACAAAGTGAAATTGTTTCCCGAGAAAAAGAATGATCGGGGAGTAATGCAATGATGGTTTTCGCAACTACTTTTTGCCTTTTAATGAACGTCTAGAACAAGGTCTCGCCGATTCTTAACAATGACCCGCGCTCATACAGCGCGAAGTGTACATTGGCACAAAAATTAACATAAGAATGTCGAAAGCAAGTTGACCCACTATTGCAAAAAAAAAATGTCTCGTTGAAATTCCGTAACTTAAGTTGTTTTATTGGTGCTTGCGGAAAAAGTTTAGTTTGCGGAGAGTTTATTGTCCAGTTTAAAAGGTGTTTGAGTAGTTCTAAATGTCATGAGTGAGGATTGGAAGAGTTAGTTTCGTCGTTGACACAAAATGTGGGTGAAAGTTCGTGAGGTGTAATAGAAAAAAAGGAATAAGCGTGAAAAAATGTTGATTTGGAAATTAGGGGTTGAGAGTGAAGCTCGAGAGTTCTGAA
>JAPYZK010002910.1:0-12990 GCA_030522785.1 Platygaster equestris | reverse complement strand
GAGTGTGTTTGGATAGTCGTGAGATGTGTGGCGAGGGGGGGGTGGGTGTGTGTGGTTGGGGGGGGGGGGGGGGGGGGGGGGGGGGGGGGGTAGAATATTCGAAAACTCAAAACTTAGACAAATTATGATACTTGGAAATCAAACATCGCAAAACTACAAAAGCAAGAAGAATGTAAAAACTTCTTCGTACAATTTTGTACTCTGCAAAGAATACTTAAATATTTTTTTTTTAATTCGTTTTTCAAAAAAAGTTTTTCAACATTCTCGGAATTATAAAAATTCGTAAAATTTCCATCATCGACCAAACGTTGAAAATTTTCGAAATCTCAACAAATTTTTGAATTCTCAAAATTGTTGAAATTTCGAAATCATAAATATTTTGGTACATAAATGAATAAATATAGTAGATCAACGGAGAATGGACGATAAAAAATAAATAAATAAAAAATAGTTTAAACGAACGATAAATTCATAAATAATAATCGTGAATCAACGAATAATGCACAAAAAAATTAAAATATAAAAAATGACAAAAAAAAAAAAAACACACACAACCAAGAGAAAAAAGCCATTAAATCTCACCTTCCCAGCCGAAACGGGTAAAAATTTTACGTTTTTAGAAATTTTCAAATTTTAAAAAATTTCCGAGATGAACAGAAATTTCGAAATTCCCAAAATATCCGAGACTGATGTGATTCTCGAAATGTACTAAATTTTCGAGAGGGACAAAAATTTCGAAATGTACAACACTTCGGAGACTAACAGAATTTCGAAAACTCCAAGAATTTTCGTAATCCTAAAAATTTTTCGATTTTCGAAACTTTGATAACTCTCGAAATCTGAAACATTTCAAAATTACCAAAACTCTTAAAATTTTCAAAATTTCGATAAACTGATAAATAAAAGTCGTGAATTAACAAACAACGGACGACGAAAATAAGAAGAATAGTAAAAACTACGACAAAAAAGGAAGAAGCAAAAAAACCGCGAAATCCTACCTTCCCAGCCGAAACGGGCATGGGTTTTGGACCCATGCCAGGGGGTCCCTGGAACCCATGGGGCGGCATGTTCCCTGGCATGTTCATGGGGTGGGACATCGGTGGTCCGCCGCCGCAGTTGTTCGGCATGTTGCCCATAGGACTGCCTATGTGGCCTATCTGGTTGTGGTGCTGGGACATGTTCATATTCTGCATGTTGTTCATGGGTGGCCCAGGCATGTTCATGTTGCTCATCTGGTTGTGACCAGACATCTGGTTCATATTATTGCTCACCTAGTAACGTTAAATTACGTGTCAACTTTCAAAGAAAATGCTTATCAGTTCAATCTAACTCATCAAAATAATGCCATTAATTATTACGTTCACGTTACTTTTACATAACGTTATGTGACGTTATGCTATTTTATGTTCTGTTTACGTTACGTTACGTAAATTTTTTTCGTAAATAAAGTGTCAACTTATGAAAACAGTTTATGCAACTTTTAAGTAACATAACACGTTACGTTACGTGACATTTGTACATAATTCCAACGTGAATTTCGTGTAGATTTCATATGAACAGTTAACGCAATAACGTAACACGTTACGTTACGTAACTTTTACTTAGCACTTTATTGTAACTTTTACGTAAATTTAGTATAAATTCTATGTCAACAGTTGACGCAACTTACACGTAATGCAACTTTCGCGCAATTTCTATGTGAATTTGGTGTCAACTTCACGTGAACAGTTAAAAAACATTTCAGACCGATAACAAATCTACAAAGAACTCGATGTAAACACCGTGGAAAAGTTTAAAACGTGTTTCTGAAGTGTTTACGCAATCATGTCTACTATAGTGGATTACTATGTTCACCATGGAGCTCATGGTGGTCATGGGGCCGTTGAGGGGCCTCCCAAGGTTGCCCATGTTGCCGCCCATGTGGTTCGGATGTGGCTGCGATCCATTGTGGCCGAGGGGACTATTTACACTGTTCAAGGGCGGGCCGTTGAGCGGGCTGTTGGGCGGCATGTGGCTGTTCATGTTGTTCATGTTCATGGGGCCGTTGCCCATGTGGTTGGAACCGGGCATACTGGAAATGAGAGAATATTGTAGGTTGAAAGATGTTTTCGCGGGTTTCAGTGTTTTCAAAGGGTTTTTATCGTTTTCTCAGCTATTTAAAAGTGTTTCGATGATGTTTTGTTGTATTTTCGATGTACTCTTGAATGTTTCGGAGTGTTTTAAAGGCGTTTCGAAGTGTATTTAAGATGTGTTATGGTATTATTGTAGTTTTCTGGAGCATTTGAAAGTGTTTCTCGATGTTTCTATCGTGTAATCTGCTGTTAAAAAGTGTTTTGGTAATGCTTTATTGTATTTTTGATGTATTCACAAGTGTTTCGGAGTGTTCATAGGTATTTGTATCGTGTTTTCAGTTGCTTAGAAGTGTTTGAAAGTGTTTTGATAACGTTTTATTGTATGCTGGATGTATCCTCATGTGTTTCGAAGTGTTTTCCAAGTGTTTCGAAGGGCTTTATGTGTTATGTGAATTGTTGTGGGGAGTTTTTATGTGTTTCGGAGTGTTTTTGAGTATTTTTAAGATGTGTTACGATATTTTTGAAGTTTTTAAAGTGTTTGTAGGTGTTTCTATCGTGTTCTTAACTGTCTAGAAGTGTTTCGATGATGTTCTGCTGTATTCTGGATGTATTCTCAAGTGTTTCGGAGTGTTTTCAAGGTGTTTCGAAGTGTTTGATAAGTTTCGTGAATCGTTGTCGTGAGTTTACTTGTGTTTTAAAGTGTTTTTGAAACCTGTGATAGTACTTTTGTAGTTTTTCAAAGTGTGTGAAGCTGTTTCTCGATATATATGTATATCGTGTGCTCTGATATCTAAAAATGGTCCAATAATGATTTATCGTATTTTGGATGTATTCTCAAGGGTTTGTGAGTGTTTAGAAGTGTTTCTAGGGGTTTGTATCGCGTTCTTAGTTGTTTAGGAATGTTTCAATAACGATATATTGTAAGTTGTATGTATTCTCGAGTGTGACGAAGTGTTTCAAAGGTATTTAAAAAGGGTTTTTAAGATATTTTGTGGTTTTTTGACATTTTTTCAGTTTGTTTCGGTGTTTCTATCGTGTTTTCAGTTGTTCGAAGTGATTTAATAATGTTTCATTATATTTTGAATGTATTCTGAAGTATTGTGTGTACCTTTAAAATGTGTTCTCGGATTTTCAAAGTTTTTTGTGCTTGGAAGTGTTTTTTAACGTTAATATCGCGTTCTCAGTTGTACAAAAGTGTTTTTATGATGTTTCATTATATTTCGGATGTATTCTTAACTGTTTCAGAGTGTTTCGAAGTTCTTTCAAGATGTGTAATGGTATTTTGACGTTTTCCGGGATGTTTAAAAGTGTTTTTGGATTTTGTTATCGTGTTCTTGGTTATTCAAGACTGTTTTCTAGTGTTTCGATGATGTTTTGTTGTATTTTGGATGTATTCTCAAGTGTTTAGGAGTGCTTATCAAGTTGGATTGTTATAGATTAACAAGGATTGTTGCAGTGAGTTTACTTATGTTTCGAAGTGTTTTGAAGATGTGTCATTCTATTTTTGCAGTTTTTCGAAGTGTCTGAAAGTGTTTCTCGATGTTTCTATCGCGTGCTCAGCTGTTTAAGAGTGTTTCAATAATGATTCATTGTATTTTTAATGTATTTTCAAGTGTGTGTGAGTGTTGAGAAGTGTAAGAAGTGTTTCAATAACGTTTTATTGAATGTTGGATGTATCCTTGAGTATCGAAGTGTTTTCAAGGTTTTTTGAAGGGTTTCTAAGATAAGTTCTGGTATTTTTGAAGTTTTTCAACGTGTTTCTCGGTGTTTCTATCGTGTTTTCAGTTGTTTTAAGTGATTTAATGATGTTTCATTGTATTTTAGATGTGTTCTGAGGTGTTTAGCCGTATCTTGAAGACGTGTAATGGTGTTTACGGAGTGTCTGAAAGTGTTTCGAGTTGTTTCTACTGTTCGACCCCGACTTCTGATCACTCGAAACTTGGACCTCCGATTCGTTGCGCTTCTCTCGAGCCTCATGTTCGCTCGATCCCTGAATATTAGAAAGGCTGGGTCAAGAAATTTTTAGGAATCGAGGTAGAATTATCATTGAGTCGTATTGAACTCCGAAAGTGATAAATGAGGGCTCAAGATCTCGAGTCTAGTTTTACGAGCGTTTCCTTAAGTTTCAATTCCTGGCCACTACAGCCGGTCCAACAGTCGGGGTCGAACAGTATCGTGTTTTCAATCGTTTAGAAATGTTTCACAGTATTCCGATAACCGTATTTACTCGAAGATAAGCCGCACCTCGATTTTGGATGCCCAAATAAGTGAAAAATCGTTTGTGCTCGAATATAAGCCGCATTTAAAAAATTCGTAATTCACGGGGATCGCCACCTTAATTTACATAGCTTTGGCAAGCAAATCACTAAAAAAAATCTAGAAGTGCGTAGAACATTCAAGAAATTCAACTGAGGGGAAAGCTACAGACAATATGGGCATATTATCCAGCACACAATAGCATTTTGCAATATTTTGACGTTTATACACAAATATAAGCTGCACCACGTTTTTCAAGCTCTAGAAAACCGAAAAAGGGTGCGGCTTAAATTCGAGTAAATACGGTATGTTTCATCGTATTTTGGATGTATTCTGGAGTGTTCTAGAGTGTTTCGGAGTACGTTTCGGCTATGTCATGGTACTTTAAACTTCTCTGAAATGTTCAAACGTGTTTTTCAGTATTTCTGTTTTATTCTCAGTTGTTCAAGACTGTCTCTAAGTGTTTCGTTGGTGTTTTATTGTACTTTGAACGTTTTCCAAAGTTTTACAATCATGTCATCATTTTTTGCAAACTCCTTACAGTTTTTCAAGTCATTTGAATTATTTCTACAGTGAAACCCGTCGTATGTCGCAAACGGGGAACCGCAGCTCGACGTATTGTCGGTGCTCGCTAGGGGGGCGTTAACCAATCAGAGCGCCAAGACAGGATCGTGCATATGTGCATCTAGAACGGGTGGTACCATTCACTACCCCGCTCGAACTCTAGAACGTCGATCGCCTTGACACAAAATTCCAAAAGCTGTTGTTCTCACATCGTCAGATCGTATGAGCATTTTTAAAAAAACTGAACGTAGCAAAAATGCAGAGAATATCATCTTTGAATACGAAATTGATTTTTTGTACATTATAATTCGTCACATTCTTCATTTTATAATTTTTTAATGTTGAAAAATGAAAAATTTACAGCTTTCACAAAATTGGAGTAATTTAAAAATTTTGGAAATTTTGAAAATTTCAAAACAATTTGGAAATTTTTGAAAATTCGAAAGTAATTGAGAGATTCAACACATTCGAAAATTTTAGGAATTTAAAATGATTTTAGAGTCATTAAATATTTGTAATGTTTCGATTTAGATCTTCATAGTATATTTTTGTACTGATCATCATAAATTTGAAATTTCGCAAGTTCAAAACAATGCAAGGAAGTTTTTCGAAAATTAACCTGCATAGTTTTAACAATGAATTGAAAAATGAAAGTAATGTATGCACGAGTGGAAGAACTTTTCGTACGGCACTGACCGCGCCGACAATACGGCAGGCGCGACAATACGACGAGTTTAGCTGCCGTAAAAACAGCCGTTTTTCGGCTGTTTTTAGTTCTTCTCGAGCGTAATTCTCACATTTACCAAGCTTTTCTGAATAATTTTGTGTTCCTGTTTTGAAAAAACATCCATCTCGAATGTACAAAGTGATCAGTGACAACCAAAAAAACCATACCTGTTCATAGGCGATCCAAGCGGGCCGCCCATGGGGCTCCCCATGCTGTGTCCCATGTTGTTCATGGGGCTGCCCATGGGGCCGCTGTTCATGCTGTTCATGGGGCTGCCCATGGGTGGTCCGCTCATCTGCGAGTTGCCCATGTGTCCCATGTTCATGTGGTTGTTCATCGGCGGTCCGATGTTGGGTCCCATGTTGGGCCCCATGGGACTCATGCCACCCATGCCCCCATGGTTCATGGGGGACATGCCGCCCATGTGGTTCATGTGGTTGCCCATGGGCGAGTTGCTCATGGGGCTCATGTTGCCCATCTGGTGGGGCTGCATCATGGGGTTCATCCCCCCTATGGAGGCGAGGGGCGACATGCCACGCATGGGGGGGCCTCCCATATGGTGCGGATGGTGGGGGTGCATGGGGGGGGGAGGGCCCCCGTGCATCATGGGGCTCGAGGACTGGGGCATGTCGTCAAACGGGTTACTCGCCACTATCGTGTCACCGTAGCCGCTCAGGGGGGGCGGTAACAGGTCCTGAGGAACAATGGTGGCGTCAGCATTTTAAATTTTCTGGATACTCGAAATTTTAGTTATCTTTGGAATTTTCGAACTTCAATGAATTCTAGAAATTTATAAAATTGTCACAATTTGCGAGTTTTCAGAATGTTCAAAATTAGTGACATTTTTGAAATTTCCGGAATTCTTCAAATTTTCGGGAGGCAGAAAATACGTGTAATCTTCAAAATTTTCGGAATTCTCAAGTGTTCTTAAAATTTTCGGAATTTTTGGAATTAAGCAATTTTCTGAATTTTTGGAATCTCTACTAATTATCAAAATTTTTGAAATTCAAATGTGTGAAATTTAACAAATGTTCAAAATTGAAGAAATTTCGGGAATTGTTGACATTCACAATATTTTCAATTTTTTATAACATCTTTGAACTTTTTCAACTGCCAAGAATTTCGAACATTCGCGAAAGTTCGAAAGATGTCCGAATTTGAACAATTTCCAAAATTATCAAGATTTTAAAAATTGTTTAAATTTCTTACTATTATCACAATTTTCACATTTCTCAAAATGTGCGGAAATTTTCGGAATGTCCAAATTTTAGGATATTCTAAATTTTTCCGAAACCCTAACAATTTCTGAGATGCAAAATATATGTTATGTGCTAAAAACGTTCGACATTCACGAAATTTCCAAAAATTTCCAAAATTTTCCTAACTTCCGCATTTATCAAGAATTTCGAAATTGTTGAAATTTCTCGTGATTACTAAAAACTTCGGAATTCTAAAAATGTGTGAACATTTTCAAAATGTTAAAAATGTTGAAAATTGTTAAAATTTCTTAAATTTTTTATATTTTCAGTCTTGAAAAATTGCTAGAATTTTCATAATTTCTGAAATCATCAAAATTTTCAACAATAATGAAATTTCTCATAATCATGAAAATTTCGGAATCCTATAAATGTGCAAATATTTTCGAAGTATTTAACATGTGAGAAACTTTCGAAATTTCCAACAGTTATGGAATTTCCAACATTTTAAATATTCTTAACATTTTATAAATGTCAAAAAATTTCTTAATTATCGAAATTTTGGAAAATTTATATTATTTTCATGATTCCCGTAACTTCGAAAATTCTTAAAATGTGCAAAATTTTTTGAAATTTTCAAAATTCAAAACTATTCGAAATTTTCGAGATTTACTAAATGTTCAATATTTTGACCATGCTTTAAAATTTCAAAATGCAATTTATGTTGAAAATCCTCGTTACTTTCAAAATGTGTAGAATTTGTGTAATTCTCTAAAATTCTCGGAATTTCTGAACGTTTAATGATTTTTTAAATTTTCAGATTATCGAAATTTTCGAATATTTTCGAAACTTCATAATTCTTGAAAATCTTAAGACCCTAAAATTTATCTACTTAATAACTCTAAAATTCTTCGAAACTTTCAAAATTGAAATTTCGGAACTTTCAAAACTTTCAAGTCATCATATGTTCCAAAACTTAAACAAAAGTCCACAACTCCAAAACGCTTAAAAACTTCAGAATTGATTCTAATTTGTAAAAACTTTACGCTACCGAAATTTTAAAATTCCTGAACTTTTAAGCATAAAAACTACAAAACATCAAAAATGCAAGACTAAAGAACTTTTCAATTTAAAAATTTCAAAACATTCGAAACTTGAAAATTTTCCGAAACTCTATAATTATTCTCAAAAAATCCGAAATTCCTGAAATTTATAAATTACTCATTTAATAGAAACACAATTTTTAAAAATTTCTAAACGCTTCAAAACTTCAAAATCTATCCCAATCCGTTGAAACTTCACACTTCCGGAATTGCAAAACTTCGAATCATCGAGAATTCAAAAACTCAAAGAATTTATAATTTCCAATTATTTCGAAACTTCAAAATGCTCAAACCTTTGGAACTGCCAACGTTTCCGGACTTTATAATTCTTCTAAGTCCCTGAAATTTCCAATTTTCTAGACTGATTAAAACGCAAAATTCTTCAACTTGCATACGCTCAAAACTTCAAAATGCATACAAATTCACCAATACTTCAAAAAATTTCCAATTTCAAGCTTCAAAACTTCTAAACATAGAAAATTACAACAGTCAACAACTTTTCAACTTCGAATGTCTTCGAAACTTAAAAATTCCAAAACCCGTCGAAACTGCCGAAATTTCCGAAAATTCATAATTTTTCGAAATCTTCACATCCCAAAATTTCTAGATTTGACAGCTTGCACATTCTTCAAAATGTTAAAAATACAAAGTTCCGAAACTCCTGAAATTTTTAAGGCTTCAAATGTTTCGAAACTTGAATAATTCTAAAATCACACATTTTAAAAAATTTCAAAACACTTCAAAACTCATCCAAATCCGTCATAACAACACAGGCCTGAAACTTTGCAAATTTTGAAACATCCAAGCTTCGAAACTTCAAAAATTAAAAATTCAACAACTTTTCAACTCAAAATTTTTTCAAAAATACAAAATTCTTTAAAATTCTCAAAACTTCGTAACTCTCAAAAATCCCGAAATTCCAAGAATTCAAAAATTTCTGAGCTTGATAACTTTCAAAATCCTGAAAACTTCAAAATTCCGAAACTTCAAAAATTTCCAAAACTTCATCATTTACGAAAATCCCGAAATACCAAGAATATTAAAATTTCTAGGCTTTTCATAACTGATCCTTTAAAACTTTGAAACTCCCGACATTCCCAAAACCCGGAATATTCTCTAACCAATTTCTCAACACCTCGAAAGAATGACACTGATAAATCAACAATCACAAGAGTCACACAAAATACAATGCCCTTCTATTTTGCCTTCACCCACAATGAATTAAACCAACAATTTTACTCGACAGATTTCTCTTCTGGGGTATAAGACGCGAAAATATTCAATATTTCATCGTTAAATTCTCTCGGTCTATGCAAAAATATCGATCCCGCCTGCACCGAAGAGAGTGTAAAGACGAGATCATGCCTTCAGCTGGCGAATAATGATAACAAATCCTGAGTTCGCACATCGACTACTTCCCGAGTTTTTCATTTTTTTCTTCACAAGCTACTCTGAAGTGTACACAATTCTATTCGAACCACTATTTTTCATAAAATTTTTATACGCTTTATTATTTATTATTATGACCATTACTCGGAATTTTTATAGTACACAAAATTTATGTAGCGCTACGAAGCGCTACGCAGCGCCCAAAATCAATGCATTTACGAAGCTGAAAAACGGTGAAGGTACGGAAATTCCGAAAGTTTGAGCATTTTACGCCCGAAAAACAAAAACTGAGATAATGTGAAATAGTATATTTCGCACCAAGGGACAGAAGTTGGACTTTTTGAGGAGACCGATGTATTGGTACGAGTGACCAATCCGAGGACGCCCAAGAATGGTCACGAGTGCCAATACTGCTAATACGTCGATCGAGTAAAAGTCCAAAGCCCTTTGGTACGAACGATATTTTTTACCACATGTGTATGTTTTGAGCGTTATTCTAATACCTGGAGGAGCGGTCCTAAACTTCCGTTTTTCGAGCGATGCTTGCGATGAGTGAGAAGCAACCTACTTTCAATCCGTAGCGGGCAAAAAACCATACTTTTTTGCCCGCAATCATTTTTTTGCTCTAGGGCTTAAAAGTAGTTTTTTTGTGGTAAAAAAAATTTTTGTTTGTTCATTCCTTAAACGTTCGGAACTTTAAGCGCATGAAAGAATAAAGAATTTTAAAGCTGCGCACCTCGCGATGTTTGAGAAATTCGAAAATTTTTGATATTCTGAATTTTCGCAAGTTTGAAAAAAATTGAGGAATTTCAAAGTTTCGGAATTATGGGAGTTTTGGAAATTTCGTAAGTTTCGATCAATTTCTAACTTTTGAAATGTTAAAATTTATGAAGTGTGAGAATTTCGATGTTTTTATAAATATTACGATTTTTCCTCTATAATAAAATCGATATTCGTGTATTATAATTAATAATATATTAAATTACAAGTTGTGTAAGAGGTGTCATTACGAAAAACTCGTATTGCAAAAAATACGCATATTTTTTTCCCCGCAGTGGCACACCTTGCACTACGAGTAATGAAAACGTTAAAAAAAAGGTTTTTGTCTTGGGTATCGACAAAAGAACTTCAATATTTTCAATATTTGACAAACTCAGCGTTGAATGTGGAATTTAAAAAATTGTTGTGCTATGAGTAATGTACGATATTTTACCCGCAACAAAGTCTGTGACTATTCATCGCTAGTGAATAGTAATTGATGGAAGTCTGTGAAAATCGATGGGAATTGATAATAATCTGAGCTAATTAATGGAAACTAATGGGAATAAATGGAAATCCATGGAAATTGCTGGGAAATAATATAAATCGATGGGAATTTATGAGAAGCTGTGGGAATTGATAAAAATCGATGGGGGTTGGCGGGGATTGACTCGAATTAATGAAAATCAATGGAAATTGACTGAAGTTGATCGGAATCTATGAGAATCGATAAGAATAGATGGAAATTTATAATCCATGAGAAATGATGGGGATTAATCTATAGGGAATTATGGAAAATAATGGGACTTGGTGGAAATAGATGGAATTTATTGAAATTGATGGGAATCGATGGAAATCAATCGGAATTGATGGAAACCGATAGGAATTGATGGAAAGCTACGGGTACTGATGGGAATTGATAAAAATCGACGGGAACTGATGGGCATCGATCGCGAATGATGGAAATCGATGGAAATTGATGAGAATGATCGATGAAAATCGCTGGGAATCTATCGGGATGGATGGAAATTTATGGAAATCCACCGGATTATTGGCAATCGATGGAAATCAATGGGCATTGACGGGAATCGATGAGAATTGACGAAAATTTATGGGAAAATCTATGGGAATCGATAAGAATTGGTAGGAATCGATGAAAATTGATAGGAATTGATGGAAATCGATGGGAATCGATAGTAATTGATGGGGATTATCAATTACCATTAATTCCAGTATTCATCGACTGCTGGAAATCGATGGAAACTGACTAGAATTGATAGAAACTGACTAGAATTGATGGGAACTTATGGGACTTGATTGGAATTGATGGACATCATTGAAGAAAATTGATAGTCATCGATGGCAATTGAAGAGAATAAACAAGAATGAATGGAACCCGATAGGAACTGACTGAAAATTTATCGTAATTGATGGAAAACTAGCTGGCACGGCGGCCGGGGCGACCACATGTTTTTCAATAATAATACGTCGATATATAAGTAATAAAAAATGAGCAATACCTGGACGGACGGAGGTTGCTGGGAAGCTTGCTGCGTCGAGTTGGTGCGTCGTTTTTTTTTCGGGTTGCCGGCTGCGGGAGGTGGCGGGGGCGGGTGGGGGTGAGCCATGGGTTCCTGGTGGGGACCGTTGGGCCCCATACCCACCCCCATGCCCATACCCCCCAACGGCATCCTCGTAAAGGGTGGCATGCCCGCGATATTGTTGCTCATTTCCCAAGGATCTATCTCCTCCCTTATGCTCCTCACTTTATCATGCCGCGCGAGAATCTCCGGTGCTCTCGATCTCAAGCCTCCTTTTTTTTCCTTCACTACAAACAAATTAATATATTTTCGTCACAACTCGCCCATGCAAAATTCCATTTTCGACGTCTATAGAGCGGGGCGAATTCGAACAGTTACCTGTTAATTTTTTATGTCACTCATAGGCGTGGAGAACGTTTTTTTCTCACTGCTAGGAGTGAGGAAATAATACATTTCGAAATTCGTGGAATAATGATTTTATCCCACGACGTGGAAAAAATGTCAACAGTGAAGAAAGTAGGCATTTTTTCTACCGAGTGGAATACAAGGACATTAAATTCATGTCCTTATTTGATGTGAGGACATTATGATAAATGATTTTGAAAATATCGAACACTGAATTTCTACTTTTAACTTGAACACAACAAAATTGAAACTTTAATAAAACTTCAAACTTTGACTCCAAACTTTAGTAGTTCATCAATTTCAGAAGTGAATTCGAAAGAACTTGAGGAATTTTTATTTTCACTGTTTTTCGTTGTTGAAATTTTGAAGCTTCGAAAATATTATCGGAAGTTTCGGAAATGTAAGTTTTGAAATTCGGGTAATTTTAGAATTTTCAGAATTTTCAACTTATGGAGAGTTTTAAATTTTTGGACATTTTCGAAAAAATTTTAAATTGTAAGTTACCAAATTTTCGGAAGTTTACGAATTTCAAAGTTCAACAGTTCTTAAGTTTTGGAAATGTGAAAGTTAAAAATTTTTAAATAATTAATATATGAAGTTTCAAATCTTATAAATTTGGATATTTATGATATTCATGATGTTTCGCCGTTCCAAAACTTTAAGAATTTTCAAATTTTGGAATTTTGAAGTTTAGAAAAATTACGAAACTTCAAAGTTTGGAAGAGTCGGAAATTTTGCAAGTATCGAAATTCTGTGGTTTCGGGATAATTGGAATTTTTGCGAGTTTCGGAATATTTTGTGGTTTTGAAGAATAATTGCGGACAATTTGTAAGTTTAAAAATTCTCAAGTTTCAAATAAGCATGGTGTTCTGCATTTTCCGAAGCTTTGGAACTTACGAATTTCTGAAGATTTCTGAATATTTGAAATGTTGAAGTTTTGGAAAATTCCAAAAACTGCAGTTTCTAATTCATTAAGTT
>JAPYZK010002909.1:0-13307 GCA_030522785.1 Platygaster equestris | reverse complement strand
TTCGTTCAACCAATTAGTGGAAAATTAGTACAATTTGACTATCAATCAATTACGGGAACTCATAAATTTTCAATTGTCGATAATCTTTCTAATCTGGCAACAGACTTAATTTTTTATATTTTTCATTTAAATTGAGTCTGTTTTTTATCGATCGTTACAATCAAGGTCGTACTTTTTCAATATTGCCGGTGATAAGAATAGTCAACGCTGTTGAACGTCTGAAGTTTATTTAATCACAGGAGACTTAATTATTTGTGAAGGTGGTCAGGGCCTCGGGGAGAGAGCTGTCTATAATTCTTATGGCGGGTGTGTTGGTCTGTTACCTCAACACGTTTCTGCTGCTCATGTCCCCGACGAAATTGACCTGCATTTTGCAAAGGTTCGGGGTCGGCGTGAGTTTTAGCGCGGTGTATGGAGCGTTGTTGACCAAGACCAACAGGATCGCGAGGATCTTTGATCCCAAGCAGAGATCCGCGGTGCGGCCAAGGTTCATCGATCCGACTTCTCAGGTTTATACATTCATAATCATTGAAACAATTTTTATAGAGAATATTCGAAATTTTTGAAATTCTCGAGGTACCCAGAATTACTGAAATTTTCAGAATTGTTGAAGTTTCCGAAATGTCCAAAATTTTTGAATTTACAAAATATGTGGAAGTTTTAACGTTCTTACAAAATGGAAGTTTACGGATGTTTTTGAATTCCGAAGTTCTTGAAATTTTCGAACTGAAAACATTTTTTGTAACCCTAAAGATTGTTATAATTTCCGAATTTCTTAAAAATGTTCAAAATACGTTAAATTTCCGAAATTTCTAAAATTTCCGAGGATTTCAAGGAAGATAATAATCTTAACAATACATTTTAGACTTTGTGAATTTTCATGCAAATATTTCGAAATTTCCAAAATTCTTAAAATTTTCGGAATCCACAAAATGTTTAGAACTTTCAAAATTTCCCAAAGTCTCGAAAATTACAGAATTTTCAAAATTTGCATTGTTTCCTAAGTCTTCAAAATTGTCGAAATTCTTAAAATTGTTATAATTTTCGGAGTTTCGAAAAAGTTCAAAATACTTCAGATTTTCCAAATTTCTAGGATTTTCAAGGATTTCAAGAAAGATAACACTCTTATCAATACATATTAGACATTGTAAATTTTTATACCAATATTTCGACATTTCAAAAATTCTTAAAATTTTCAAAATGCACAAAATGTTTAGAACTTTCAAAATTTCCCAAAGTCTTGAAAATTTCAGAATTTTCAAAATTTGCATATTTCCTTAAGTCTTCAAAATTTTCGAAATTCTTAAAACTGTTATAATTCTAAAATTTTCCAAAATGTTTAAAATACATCGGATTTTCCAAATATCTATAGTTTTCAAAGAATTTCCCTTATAAGAAATATATACGAATCTTATGGATGAGACTGTAATTTTTTATTAGAAACAGAATTTCAGGCATCTTTCGTAATTCCACATACTGTTCCACTTCTCGTCATTGTAGGTCACAATTTCGTGATTTTGAAAACTTTCATTCTGTAATAAAAAAGAGGGTTTTTTGTTCGTTTTCCAGGTCTGCATCGCTGTGATTTTTATAGCCATCCAAGTGATTCTGACCGTGATCTGGATGATAATCGAACCGCCAGGAGTCAGGCACTGGTACCCCGACAGACGCCAAGTCATCCTGAAATGCAACATCCAGGACATGAGCTTCCTTATATCCCAAATGTACAATGCGATCCTTATCCTCATTTGCACGATTTACGCCGTGAAAACGCGGAAAATACCGGAGAATTTCAACGAGAGCAAGTTCATAGGTTTCACTATGTACGCCACTTGCATCATCTGGCTTGCTTTCGTTCCTATTTGTGAGTATCTGTCATATTTTCTCGTTTCTCATTATATCTACTGATTGTGAATTTGGGGGCCAATAAAATGTGATGATCCTGATATATAAAAATGTGAATTTAGGCACTTGAGAATTTCGGAAGTCTGGAGTTCGTGTTACTAGAATATAAATTGGAATTTTTCAATTTTACAGTGGTTAATAAAGGAATTTGAAAATCTAAAGATTTCCAATACTCGAAAATTGTGAAAATTGAGGTCGAAAATGTAAATTTGTATTTCTGTAAATTGCCGAAAAGCGATCTTATAAAAATTAGATCAGATTATACGACTTGAGATTTTAGAGAATTTTCGACAATCTAAAATTAATGATTTGAGATTTTTGTAGAATATTTGCAAAAATTTGGTTTTTACAACTTTCAAATTTTGAAATAGATGATTTTTTGATTAATTTGTAGATATTTAATGAATTTCTACATTTATAGATTGATCATTGACAAGTCCAAGATGAATAGTTTGGATTTCACTATTTCCAAAATTTTTGAGATGTTTGGAATTTTGGATTTTTTATTCGAATTATTCAGTTACAAAATTTTTCACTCTGAATTCACGGTTTAGTATGTGCTGTATCAAAATTTGTAATTATATAGTTTTCGAATTGAGATTCAGAATATTAATTTTCTGATTCATAAATTTCGAAGAAGATTAGGTTTCCAGGATTGAAAAAATATAATTGGATTAATTTCCAGGATAAAGTTACGATATTTAAAATTTGGCGACACTCAAAACTCTCAGTTTCATGAACTATCGGAATCAAAAATTTCGAATTCCAGAACTTACCAATCTCAAACCCTCGTTAACTGTGAATTCAGACTTTCTGGAAAAAGTATGTCGAAAGGTCAGAATTCGAATTTGAACAAATCGGGAATATTGAGTATACAAACTCAAAAATCCGATTAAAAAAAAATCGCTATTATTTGAATTTTCATCTCCAATCCAAAAATACGTAAATTTGGGCAGTACATTTCCAAAATCCATAAAAAATCAAGAAATCGAAAAATTTCGTCAGTGCATTCGGCATTCCCCACGAATTTTACATTTTTCGTCTTTTAACGTCTCTTTTTCAAAAAATTCCAAACTCTACTACCAATCCATATGTAAATTTGGGCAGAAAATTTCCAAAATCCATAAAAAATCAAGAAATCGACAAATTTCGTCAGTACATTCGGCATTCACCTCGAATTTCACATTTTTCATCTTCTAACGTCTCTTTTTCAAAAAATTCCAAACTGTACTACCGATCCCAAATAACAGTATCCTGATAAAGCTTTTGAGTTGAAAAATATCTGATAACTTTGAAAATTGCGTCTGTTGGTAGATTTCGGGACGGGCAACGCCCACGAGACGCAAATCACGACACTTTGCATCGCGATCAGCTTCAGCGCTTCCGCGACCCTCATCTGCCTCTACTCGCCCAAGGTCTACATCATCCTTTTCCAGCCGGACAAAAACGTCCGGGGCAAAGTCACCGCCGGCACTTTCCGAAAACAAGGCAGCAGCGCCGGGGCCTCGTCCGTCACCAAATGTAAGTTTGCCTCCTTTCCTCTCGACTCAATTGTCACTGTATTTACATATTTTACACATTTTCTTCATCCCTCATTGTACGCGCCTCCCGTATTCTAAGCCCTGGTTCTATGAATTTTCATTAACAGACAATACTGCAGACGGAGCATCTGCAGGAAATAGGTCGTTTCCGATTTGTAGGCGATGAGGTTGAGGTTTTATTCGATTCTGCAATTTAGGCGAGGGTTTTGAGTTTTAGTTGTTTACTTTTTTTTCGACGATTTTTCAGGTGATATTTGGAGCACGGAAATTGAAAATTAAAAGCCAGGAACTAGAAATAAGTTGAATTTATCTTTTATGAAAAGTAAAAGTCTCCCAACTAGCAATCGTTAGTAGATAGATATGCTATCAGGATTTTGGACCCTCCTCCCCCCTACTTCTCTTGCTGTCATGTGACTAGGAGATAAATTCTAGAAAAATTTGAAAAAAACTGTGAAATTATCAAAAATTCGAGTAAATCCGGAAATTACTCATAACTTGACGAAATTCAGAAAATGATAAACAAGATGGTGAAATTGAGGAAAAATTTTCGAAAATTTTATGAGATGTGAAAAATTTCGAGAAATCTTTTGGAATTCAGTAGAATTACTGAAATTTTTGATAATAACATATTTCCCCAGTGATTGTAGTTTTTTATACAAACAGGCAAAATTTTTTTAAAATTAGTGAATTATTTATGAAAATTTGTTTTTTTATGAGGTCGATTTTATAAAAGTTATATAAATTTTTCGATTTTTATATAGTGGTTTTATAAAAACTTTATAAAAAAATTTTTTTTGTAAAATCTGTCAAAATTTTCATACAAATCATCTGTTTTTTTTCAAACAATCAAATCCTCCGAATTTTCTTATAAAACCTTTATTTTTATGAAAACTTCGCGATTTTTATGAAAAGTTTCATATTTTTATAAAAAAAAACTTTCCTGATATGAGGAATTTCTCTTATAGTAATATTTGTTACGTTTTTATTGCACAAGGGAATAGAAAATCATCTTCGTAACGTTTTTTTAGCTATCATAAAACGTAAAAACATATGATTTTATATGATTGGAAAATTCTTCAACTCAAATTGAAAATAAACATTCAAATTGACATAAATCTAATGGACAAGAAAGTTAACTATCGGATTTCTGATGCAAAGGGTCGAAAGTTAAAATCCCGCTGCCTCCAAAAAATTGAAAAATTTCTTTCTAAACAAAATTTGAGCTAGAGCCTCATAAACTGATGGAAAATGGTGTATACCTAAGCGAAATGATCCGAAAAAGGTTAGAAAAATTTTGTATATTTTTAAAAATGTTGAAAAAAAATTCGTATAAAAAAATTTGTTTTATCAAACTTATATAAAACCCCTTTATAAAAATGCGAATTTTATAAAATTTTTATCAAACTGACCCTATAAAAATTTTCATAAAAATTATTTATAAAGTTTTTATAAAAACTAGAATCACTAAGGTTTCCAAAATTTTCACATAGTTTTGAATTTTTCAAAAATTCTTTTTAATTTAATCATATTTTTCATTATTTCCCTGAAACTTGCCAAATTTTCGATAATTTTTGAATTTACTCGAATTTTTAATAATTTCACTTTTTAAATTTTCTAGAATTTATCTTCTAGTCACATGATGGTAGGGGGGGGGGGTCCAGAATCCGTATAGCCTATCTACTACCGTTCCTACGCCCCTGACCTCTCCCGATATCATGCATCTTTCAAAAACCACTTTGAATCAGATTCGGCGCGAATCAACAAAGCCATAATCGTGTTTCCCATCCCCAAATGACCTCCGCGTAAATCAAATCGCTTTTATCGCAAAATTAATTTTCTGGATCGACACCAAACGATCGGGATCGTAGGTTAAAATTTGGGGGAATCGAATTTTTCGCGGGATAACAAAGTGTATTATGCTAAATCGCTCGTTGGCAACTTCTAACAGGATTTGGGAAACTCGAGCTCGCGAAAAATAAGGAGCGGCGCCGAGGCGGTAATTTCTTACGTTGAACCGGGTATTTTTCGAGGGGTAAAAGCGTGACGTAATGTCGCAGAAAACACCGCCTCCGGGGAATTTTGCATAAGTCACTCGAGACTCTTTTTCCAATTCTTCTTGGGCGCGTCTTTTCCGAGTTCACTCTGAAAGGAAAAAAAAGGGGGGGGGGGGGGAGAAAGGGGGGTTTATTCACTTTTGGGTAGCTTATTTTCACTTTGCATTCGTTTATTTCGAATGCAATTTCGGGGATTTTTCGGATCTTGGCAGTGTTTTATGTTCTTTTGGAGGTTGGGAGGTGGTTACGTTGCTGGGATTTACGAGGGGTGTTGAATAAGGAATGAGTTTGAAGATGTTTTCGGGTTGTTGAAGTTGAGGCTGAGATTTTGATGAGGAAAATAGGGAGGAAATTTTGGGAATGTGTTGTAATAATGTATTTTTTAAAGTGTTGTAAGATTACTGACTATTGTCGAAAGATCTCGTAATCCATACTGATTTCTAACAGTAATTGAAAATAGTCGCACTCTCTAGGGTTAAGTTAGTGAAATATTCACTAATTTAATAAGTATTCAAAATCAGTGATTTATTGTTAAATTAGTGGAATTCTACAGGTTGTCTGAAAAATTAGTAGAATTTTATTGAAAGAACTGTTGATTCGGTTATCTATCATTCAATTAGTGAAATTTCATTCAACGATTGAACAATTGGTAGATATTTCATGGATGCGATTTTAGTGATAATTCAACTCATCTCAGTAGTAGTTCGGTAATCTACTACTGAATTGGTGGAATTTTTTGTTGACTGAAAAATAAGTGGGATTCTCTCATTTTGAAAAATTGTTTTGTCATCTATCATTGAATTAGTGGAATTCGATCTAATACCAAGTGGATATTCACTATTATGCACTATTTCAATTGGCAATAGTAATGAATTCATTAAAAATTTTATAAAATCAATAAACTTTATAGGATCAATTTTATAAAATTATAAAACTTATGATTCGAACAATTTTTTTACGATTTTTTCTCTTCATTCGGAAAAAAATTATTGCTGATAAAATTTCACCAATTTTTGACCGAAAATCCACTAATCTAATGAGTAGAAGTTTACTTACCTCATCAATGAATATCTACACAAATTTTTGAGTCGTAATTAACTGGTTAGATTGTCAAAATTTACTAATTAAATCAGTAAGTATAAGTCACTATCCCAATTAGTGATTTTTTACTCATTTGTAGTGGCTCACTTTTCTCTTTTCCAATTAGTGATTTTCTCACTAATAATTAGTGATTTTCTATCAATTCAATCTAAGAGAGCACCTCTATTGCATTTTTGAGTCATCCATTTTTCAAGATTCTTTTTCTTTCTGATGAAACTCGCAGGCTAATTATGAATGTTCTGAAATGTGAAAAAACTTCGTGAATTTCAAAAATTGTATAAGATCACGAATCCGTGGAGATCCTTGGAATTTTTCCGTAAGAATTGATAAATTTTAAAAGCATTGAGGAATAAAGGAGTTTATTTCCGAATGAAGGAGGGTGTGAAAAATTTCAATTATTCCCGAATCGCTCGTAATGCCAGGAAAATCCATCAACTTTTAAAAAAACATACAACCAAAATAGCATGACATTTTGAAATTGCTCAGTACACTTTCAACGCCATTTTTCCCTAAAAACAATAGCTCGATCTCAATATCAACGTCCCTTTCATCAATCCACATCCATCGCATTCTCGCTAGGCTTTTTTTAATTTAGTCCCTTCACTCACTCTTTTCCACCCACCCCATTTTTCCGAACCTACAAAAAAAGTCTCGTATTCGTTCTTCCACAATTACATAGAAACGCCATTCGAAAAACCATCTCTACTCTCCTACAGTCTTTTTATTTCGAATGTTTAAATAATATCCACGACGTTGTTTTTCATACATAAAAATCACTCTTCCAAAAAGTACGAGTGCATTTTCTTCTATTGTTCAAAATTAAGTCTTGGGAAGGCAAAAAATGCTACGTTCTCTTATGTCTTCAAATTTTGCATCATTTCGAATTTTTACGATACATTTTCTGTTGTTCACAGTTTTACAAAACTAGTTCTAATATTGAAAATTCTGGGCAAATTTCAGGCAAAAACCTATCATTAATAATCAACCCCTAAAATGTTGTTTTTCGGAAAAATCTCAAAATTACCCAACATTTTCTTCGTAATATAAAATTAATCATTTCCTCGGAAAATGTTTAAAAACCTCCGTCACTGCAAAATTTGTCCCATTCATATGGATGTATGATTATGTATCAAGATAAGCTCCACTTCCTCCCTCAAAAATCGTAATTGGCAACTAAGCTCCGATTATCTGGTCACTGTGACCAGATTTTATAGTTCCTACAACTATGCAGTGTCTCCTAGCTTAACTGAAAAAGAAAGAAAAGAAAAATTTTCCTCGTGCATTGCCCAGCTCCTACGATACAGAATTTCTCTTGATGCGGTCACTTTTATCCGGGAACAAGAGCGCTCACGCGATCGCACTTACGTGACTCGTCGAATCCCGCGGATTTTCCGAGATTATCGTGAACATAATGCGCAACGATTATATTCTTAATACACCTCGCCGCGCGATGACCCAATTACCAAGGGAAAAACGGAAAGCTCGGTATCACGTGATATTTGCCCTTCGCGCGGATATTGAGCGTGATTTAGTGCACCAGGAAAATGTTTGAGCACACGATACGTGTTTAGCAAACATGTTCTTTATCTTGGCGTTTCTGCATTTGGAGTGAAATTTATACGGTCGAGAAATACAGAGTGAAGTCGATGTGGAGATGATCTTTATATCGGAATTTATACGAGACCGTTGACATTGAAGATTATTGATACTTTTTTTATAAGCTATGAATTTTTGATTGTTCTGAGCTTCAGGTTAGGGCTGCCAGACGTTTTGCAAGATTAATATTTTTCTTGAATCTTGAATTTGTCGATCAAATAGTTGTTTGAAATTTCATAAATTGACGCTCTGAAAACTCCGCTAGAATTTGAATTTGTTAATTTAACCGAGTATGTGAAAAGAAGGTTTTCAGTGTCAAAATTGTATTAAATATGTACATATGACGGGAGAAAAAAGAAAAAAAACGGTCCGACTTTATAAAAATCCAATTTATTCATAACAGTTGCAGAATACATAAGTGAAATAACAAAAACGATTCATTATTGGAATTTTTTCGATAATCTCATATGAAATACAAACTTTTATTACCTTAAAAAATTTCCTTGCATCTACAAGTTTCCGAGTTATCAGTGATTAAAAAATTTTTAATTTTCTAAACTTCAGAAGTTTGAATAATCGTAGCTTGAAAATAAAAAATATATTGGAATAAAAAAATAGGTGTCGATTATTTTCCTCTGAAGAATGCGAGAAGACATTTTCGTTGAAATTTAAATTTCAGTTCCAAATCTGATAATAATACCCGTATAATTCTGGGCCGGGCTATTTTAATGGTACTACTACTTGTCTGACTGAAAAATATTCGACGTTTCCATGATTCTCAATCGTTACCGTTTCCAAAAACAATCAATATCCCATTAAAACCTCGTAGACATTTAAAAATCTAATACTTGTAACCAGTTCCTCCAAATTGTCGAGATTTTTCGCACCGAATAAAAAGTTGAACGATTTCGAGTCAAAGTTCGCCACGAGATAAAAGCGATAATTGTACAGTGTTTCGCTTTTTTCGAACGTCAGCACGAACGTTTTCATTGCGTTTCCTTTGAAAGGTACTTTTTCGAGTCTTTTTCACGAGCTCTTTTGAAAAGCGTTCGAATGGTACTTAAGGCAGAGAAATTTCGACGGCGTCATAAACGCACCTGTCGATTTTTAATCACGCCCCTGTCACGTTTTAGTGACGTTTCGATATGGTCCAGACGTGGACAACATTCGCAATTGAAATTCACTGCTATCGGTGAACACGGTTTCATTCCATTTTCCCCCTATTTGTCCTGCTTTTTAAAGGCGCCGGATTCGTTCGCCTCCTTTCCCCTTTTTTCATTACGTTTTCGCGCTCGTTTTCGACGATTGCGAATCTTTATTAGGATTTCATGTTCTCGAATTAATGCTGATTGAGTTTTTTTCGGCATGGAAATTATTTTGCGAGCATTTGTCGAATCGGAAAATCAAAGTTCCTGATTGCTGCTGGATACATTTATGGATTTCCACTTTCGTGGAGGCATTTCCAGATGGGTTTTTAGTGGAGTTTTGATGAGAGGATTTGATGGACTTTTGTGATTGCTCAGATTTAATGGAAGTTGGGAAACGATCATTTGAGTTACATATACGTAATAGCGTGATTTATGTTGAGTAGTCTATAGGATTTATTGACTGTTATAATGGCGGGTGTTTGATCGAAATTCAAACTTCTGTATTAAATTCGATAATTTCTTGATTAGAGAAGATGGAAAAAATTCAAAACCTAGAATAAGCGGATTCAAGAATCTGGTTCAAAATTGCAATAAATTCCTTACTCTGCATTCAGGTATGAAAACTTGCGAAAATTTTGAATTTTCACGATTCTTCGATTTTGATTTAAAATTTGATACACCAATATTCGAAAATCTAAGAGTGAAAATCTGAAGTTCCAAGATTGAATAGGTTCAGAATAGATCAATCGAGGTGATAAATTTCAGAATTAAAGTATAAGGCTTCGCCCTCTGGTTTTCGTGTATTTTCATCTAACAAATCAATTTCGACTAAGTAATTTTGATTAATGAATCCCTCTTGACGTATGTGTAAACATTTTATCCGTGCGAAGTGTACCGTAATTATTAGGAACCAATGGCAATTGACGGAAAATAATTTGAAGTTAATAGAAATGGATGGAATTTTATAAGAATTGATGGGAATCGATGGGAATCAATGGGAATTGATAAGAATCAATGGTAATCAATGAGAATGGATGAAGATTAATGAAAATTGATGGGAATGGATGGGAATCAATGGGAGTTTATAAGAATTGATGGGAATTGGTAGAAAATTGATAGGAGTCGTTGAGAATCGATATGAATTGATAAAAATTGATATAAATTGATATTAATCAATAGATATTGATGAGCATCAATGTAAATGGTAAAAAATGGTGGAATTCAACTGAAATTGATAGGAATTTATCGATAGGAATTGATGGGAACCGATAGGAGTTGATAGGAATCGATGGGAATCGATGCAAATTGATAGAAATCAATGAGAATTGATAGGAACTGATAGAAATGAATGGGAATTGATTTGAATCAATAGGAATTCATGAAAATTGATGAGAAACAATGGGAATTGATAAGAATTAATGGTATCTGATGGGAATAGATGGAAATCAATGGGAGTTGACAAGAATTGATGAAAATCTGTAGGAATTTATGGGTGTCGGTAGAAATCAATAGAAATTGATGGTGGTCGATGAAAATAGATGAGAATCAATAGGAATTGATGGGAATGGATAACAATTAATGGGAATTAGTATGAATTGACTAACATCAATATGAATTAATTGTAATTGTTGGGAATCAACGGAAATTGATAGGAATCGATTGATAGGCATAGAAGTGAATCGATAGGAGTTGATTGAATCGATGGGAATCGATGGACATAAATAGGAATCAATGGGAATTGATAACAATCGATAGAAATAAATGAGAATAGATAGGAATCAATATAAAATGATAATAATTAATGGAAATTGATAGGAATTGATGGGAAGTGATGGTTATTGATCGGCATTGATGGGTCATCGATAGGAATTCATGATAATCGATTAGAATTGATAGGAATTAACGGTCATTGATGGAAAATTTGCTGGCACGGCGGCTGGAGCTGTGGCACGTTTTTACATAATACAGGGAGACATTAGAATAATTAAAAATAACGAATTAAAAATGTGTCAACTCGAAACTTATAAATTCCACAATCTCTAACTCGAATTTCCCAAAGCTTGAAAATGTAGGTTTACTGATCTCGATAACCCCACTACAAAAGTAAGTTCCTTTCGATTGAAACCGTTCCTTATTCAGCATCACCTTGGTTTCCTTTCAATATAAACGAAAAGATCGAACCGAAACACTCGACTATTCGGTAAACATGCAACGTCACGTGTCTGGGAGCCTTCAATTACTCGAAAACCAATGCCACTATTGGCGTAATAAAATATATGAAACCCAGTTACGATTTATTCCCGGGCTTGGAGAAAAATCACGAAAACGTTTCCCAGATGGAAACGGAATTGAGTCAAATAACGTTAGCCTTTTGTCTAAAAATCGCGTTTTCGCTGCGCCCGATGCGAATCACGTACATCTTCATGAGGCTTCTTATATTTTACCTCCTATATAGAGCACGATAGTTCCGACGTTATCAGAAAAATATTTCGTCATTACGAGAGGAGAACATTTCTTTCTTATTTATCTTCTTCTGTTCCTTCCTTTTGCGTTGTATCATTTTCTTTTATTTCTTCTTTGGATCGTGTTTGTTATATCGTGCACAAAGAGTAACCAAGTAATTTAAACCCAGGCTGTTGCTGCACTTTAGACCCTACTTTTTTCTCTCTCGAGACCTTTCTCCGCAGGTGCATGGTATTGTGCTGTAGGAAGTTATAAAATTTTTTGTGTGGAGAGGGTTTTATCGACTTGAACAGACATTCGTATGGAATGAGTTGAAAGTGAAAAAATTGTGAAGGGGATATTTTGTTGATAACATTTTTTTGGGGGGAATATGTACATTTGATAGCGTTGTTGCGCACCTGGAAAATCTGGGAAATTCTTGTGAAACGTAAATTCTTGTTGAATCTTTTAGTAGTTCACGCACGAGTATAGAAACTTCAACATTTCGAGATGTTTAAAGTTGTGGGATTTTTGAGGTTTCGCGAATTTTTGTGAATGTTGAAATTTGGAAGGATTTTAAAGTTTTTAAGCAGTGAAGTTTCAGGATTTTTGGAGTTTTAGAACTTTTGAAGCTTTGGTCATTTTCGAAGTTTTTTAATTTTGAAGAATTATGAAGTTCTGAAGTTTCGGAAATTTTGAAAGTTTTGAAACTTTGAAGTCTTCGAGAATGTCGAAGAATTTTTGAGTTTTAAAGGAATATAATGTTGGGAAGTTTTGAAGTTTTTAAATATTTGAAGTGTTGGAAGTTTTTAAAGTTTCGAAGCCTCGAAATTTCAGAATTTTCGAAATTTTGAAAATTTTAAGTTTCACGAATTTTGGAGAATACTAGTGTTTAAAAGAATTTTGAAGTTGTGGAGATTTAAAGTTTTGGAATTAACAAATTTTTGAAGGTTCGGGAATTTTCGAAGTTTTCGAATTTTGAAGTTCTGAAGTTTTGGAAGTTTCGAAAATTTTAAAAGTTTTGGAATTTCCAAGTCTTCGAGAACGTCGAAGAATTTCGGAATTTTGAACGAATTTCATGTTAAAAAGTTTTAAGCTTTCGAAATTTTGAGTGTTGGAAATTTTTTGAGTGTTGGAAATTTTGAAAGTTTTGAAGTCTGGAAGTTTCGAAATTTTCGAAATTTTGCAATTTTTGAGTTCGAACGAGTTTGTATGTTGGAGTTCAGAAGCATTTTGAAGTCTTGGAGTTGTGGAATTTTGTAATTTTGAAAGTTTCGAAACTACTTTCGAAATTTCTGGGTGTTCCGGAATTTTAAGGAATTTTGAAGTTTTAAAAGTTCGTAAATTTTCGAAGTTTTCAAAGTTTGGAATTTTGAAGTTATTTAAGTATTTCAAAAAATTTTCAAGTTTCAAAGAGATTCAAAACCTTGAAATTTTTCAGTTTCGGAATATCAAAAGTTTCAAACTTTCGATAAACTATTGAGAGTTCGTTGAATGACATGAATTAAAGTCGATCGATA
>JAPYZK010002908.1:0-12992 GCA_030522785.1 Platygaster equestris | reverse complement strand
TAAAAAAAAAAAAAAAAAACCAATCGCCCATAGAGCTCTGCTATGTACTTCAGGGCGTAAAAACAGATCATCGCTTTCATCGCTTTGATTTTCTCCAGGATTGATTATGACTGTATTCGACATTTTTTTAAACAACAAAAACATTGCGGCAATACACAGTTTTGTGATTTTGTGGTTAGGGTTGTGAAGTTTGACGTTTCGATATATTTCGAGTCACTCGTCCGCCATCTTGTTTCCATTATCGCTGGAAACAAGATAGCGTTAACGTTCAAAATATGACTCTGTTTTGTTTACAAATCGCTATATTGCTGTTTGAGAATAATTTAAAAATGACAAGTCAACAATTTGAGAACAACATCAAAGTGATTTCTAAGTCGCAGTATCCCCGACATTTGCGTAAACGTTCCCTTCATCAACCTGTGGGGGAAGTGGTTACTTCTCCCATGGGTTCGATTTACTTCTCCCGTGGATTGGTATTTCTCCCATGGATTGGTATTTCTCCCTTGCTGTACGTCAACAATCAGGTAATCCGTTATTTCTTCCAATCTCAGCAAGACCCCAAAATTACATATTCCTCGCGGGCGTTCAGTAATTAGTATATTGTCCGACTAGTGGGAGAAGGAGAGGATTCCATAAGCGGGAAATTGCTGTACGAGCGTAGCGAGTGAAGTAACAAGCGAGTGGAATATTCTCCGTCGACCAATAGTCGCACATAATACTTTATTCAACAACCGCGAGGAATATGTGATTTAGGGACCCGCTGAGAGGGGACAAAATAATGGATCACCTGACTGATTGACGCAACAATCGCCCTTAGAGCGTTGCTACGTACTTTAGGGCGTTAAAAACTAATCATCGCCTTTGTCACTTTGATTTTCTTCGGGGTTGATTATGACTGTATTCGACACTTTCATAAACAATAACAAAAACATTCCAGCAATACACAGTTTTTTCATTTTGAGGTTAGAGTTGGGGAGCTTGACGTTCCGATATATGTCAAGTCGCTCGTTCACCATTCGCTGGAAACAAGATGGCGTCAACATTCGAAATATGCCTCTGTTGTTTTTACAAATCGCTATATTGCTGTTTAAAAACAATATAAAAATGACAAGTAAACAATTCGAGAACAAAATTGAAATGATTCATGAGTCGCAATATCCCCGACATTTGCGTAAACGTTCCCTTCACCAACCTGTGGGAGAAGTAGTTACTTCTCAAACGGATTGGACTCACTTCTCTCATGGGTTGGTATTTCTCCCAGGCTGTACGTCAACAAGAAGGTAATTCATTATTTCTTCCACCCTCAGCAGGGCCCCGAAATCATATATTCCTCACGGGCGTTGAATAAAATTCTTAAAACTACGGGTCGAACGTAATTACAATTGGACTCAAAAAACTGACGAAAGGTCACAACAATTCATTTCCAATAAAGAGATCCACGAAAAACGGACGATTCAGTAAATCCAATTGACAGGGACGAATTGATGTTTCGTCGCAAGTGAATCCAGGGCTGTGACGACTTGTCTGAAAGTGTCGTCGAAGTCTTCGTTCACGATTACCATGTCGATGTATTTTTCGTAAGCTCTTTGTAAGGCCGCTGATTCTTCCAATGTCGATTTCAGGTCGTCTTCCTGTTTCGGAAATGCGAAAATGAACGTCCGTATAGTGTTTTTGGTGATTTGAGTTACTTTCACTGGGAAGTTTTGGAAATTGAGGAAAATGCAATTTTGTATGGTGGAAAACGTGCTGTACAAACCTCGTACAAAGAAGCCAGGGATTCCAAGGTCCTCGCGCGTCTCGAACTGTACCTGATGGAGCTTTGGCGGTCAAACTATCAAAGCCAACATCAAACATGTTTACTGTTGAATGAGTTTTAACTACGTACTAGAGGAAAGGTGGGGAAGGGGTAGTTGAAGTTTATAGCTTAGGGTGAACGATGCAAATTGTAGAGGTTGAGGGAATGATTGAAGATAATGTGACATGTAATGGAACAAGTCTATGATTGGATAGGGAGCACTGTGGAGCAAATTTTTAGGGGGACATTTTTTTTTTGTTTTTTGAAAATCAGAAACTAATAGATGAGTGATTCGAGTAGTTTGCTCCATGAAAATTTTCATCAAGCTACTTTTATTAGTTTTTTACGTTTAATGAATTTTTTTTGCAGTCTACCTTATTGTAAATTCTCAATATGGTGGCTCATGGGGGCAGAAGTTACAATGAAGGGTTGAAAGTAGCAAAAAAATTTCTAAATGGGAAATAATTTCACACGTTACATTCTTCATTCTTTCTAAAACACGTAAATACAGGGTTTCATAATGTCATCGTAACAACAGGGACTATGGATTACCCATGAAATTATGGGATGGTTTTTTATCTGTAATTTTCTGAAATTCATAAAATGATGTATATTCAATGAATATTTTCACAATTTATATCAGTCGACTGGATTCTGTGAAGTATTTAGAATTTTTTAAATTTAGGCAAATTTTTTGGAGTTGAATTAATATATAAGATATTGCATATCATTTGCAAAATTTAGTCGTTTTCTTGAAGTTTAGAAAATCAATGTAGTAGAATTTTAAAAAAAGGGAGACGATAGTTTGCAATGTTTGTAGAGTTTAGAGATTTTTGAATTTGTACAAAAATTCGAAATTTGAAATTTTTTTAGAATTTTTGGCTTCCCCAATTTCCCATTTCCAGAATATTTGAGAAATTTGTGCACGGATTTGGAATCTTTTCAAAGATTAAGACAAGTTGGAAGTTCTTTTAGAAGTTGAAAAATTGGAAATTTTCGCGAGAGCATAGAAATTTGTGGATTGTCGGGAAAATAAGGAATTTTTAAAAAATTCAAAGATTCTGAGTATTTGAGAAGTTTCCATGATTTAGAATATTCTATAAATTCGGAGAATCCTGAAAATTTTGACATACCTACAAATTGTGAGGATTTAGTAAAGTTTCGAAATTTCTATAAATGTTCGAATGACTGCGAAAATTCGAACATTTTTTGAAATCCGAAAATTATCAAAATATTCACAAAATCGCAAACTGTTTGAATATTAATAAAACAAAATAGCTTTCCTTGCAGAATGTTCCAAAATTCCAAATTTAGGTGGATATCCACGAATCCTGAATTCTGGGAAATTCAAAATTACACAAATTTTGTCAAAATTTTGAATTTATCGTAAAATACTAAAAAATTCATCACTATCCCAGAAATATAGAACACTCCAAAAATTATAAACATATTCAAGTTTCGCAAACGAAGCGAAATTTCGTGAAAAAAATACCATATAAGTATGAAATACTCCACATGATTCAGAAAACTGATGTGAATTAAATCAGTATTCCAAAATTCAATTTCAAACAAAGATTAGTAACAAGTCCAATAATTTCCCGAATCTTGGAAAACAGCAAAGAAAAAACCATCCCAAAATTTCATAAGAAATTCATAGTTCTCATATTTTCAGCTACTGTATATTACACAGTATCTCAAATTCCATGTGAACAGTAAATTTCATTCTTTTCTTTCTTTTGCGACGGACGAAATCCATCCGAATTTCATGAGAAATCCATAGTTTCATATTTTCAGCTACTGTATATTACACAGTATCTCAAATTCCATGTGAACAGTAAATTCTATCTTTTTCTTTTTTTGCGACGGAAGAAATCTATCTGAATTTCATAAGAAATCCATAGTTTTCATATTTCCAGCCACTCTATATCACGCAGTATCTCAAATTCCACGTGAAGAGTGAATTCCCTCTTCTTCTTTTTTCGCGACGGACGAAATCCATCAGAATTTCATAATAAAGCGTCACAATCGCTCACATTTCCACAAAATCCATCTTTCTAAAACTGCTAGCTTACATTACTCTAGTAGACGTCCACTATAACAAAACCATACATCTCGAAACGAAAAAACCGACTCGAGACAACAAACCGCGCACACTAAAATACACTGTCACATGAAATTCAGTAGCCAACATGACTCAACTCATGCTCCTAACAAAATGCCCATCCAAAAGATCAAAAAACGAATCACCCGAATTCGATAAATTACCGTCAAATTCCGGTTACTGGCACCGGTCGACCTGCCGAGGTCGTAAAGAACCTTGAGTTGCTCCATCCCCGGCGCCGCGATGAAAATAACGTACGGCATGAACTCCGTGCTGTTGTGCAGAATTTTCAAGGCCGCGGGACTGCAGTCCAAAACGCACATTTTCCCCGCTCTTATCAATTCCCTTATCGAGTCCAGTTTCGTTCCGTAAATATGGCCGCCATGCTCCCCGAACTCGAGGTAACGATGTTCCCGGATGTCGTTTTCCATGGCTTCGCGCTCGGTGAAGTAGTAACTTTTTCCGTCTTCTTCGAGAACTCGAGCGGGCCGCGAAGTATCTGGATGAAGAAAAACGAATATGTATTTGAGAAATTCATTCATTTCGAAGTATACCCGAGCAAGGCAAAAAATTACATGGTACAATGGTGCCGAATTTGTCCGGATCGCTGTTGATCAACCGATTTTTGAGCGTCCTGCGACCGACGCCCCGAGGTCCAACGAGCGCCAGGGTTTTGCGACGGAAGGGCGGCATCCTGGCGACTTCCTCGTACAGAAGCAGCTCCGCGCTGTCGAACTCGTTGTTCGACTTGGACTCGTACATTTTCTTCTTCTTCTTTTTGGAGATCCTGGTGCCGCAGATGCCGATTTTGTGCACGAAATCGGCCTCGGGCGGGACGAAAGCTTTCCGTCGTTCCTCGAGCTCGAGGGAAGGCACGAGGCCGGGCGGGCCGAGACCCTCGCCCTCGATGCGACGCGCTTGCCACCAGTTTGGGTCCACTTGGTCCACGATTTGGAGGATGTCGCCCTTTTGGAAGGGGAGGCCGATTTCTTTGCAAGGCAGGAGGGTGTCTTCCGTTGGGTCGTAGTCGAATAAGGCTCGCATGTAACACTGGAAGGGTTTTGTGGTTATGTTTTGGTATCGAGTTTTGGTATTCCGATAAGCAATCGGGATTTTCATTGAACGGGTTGTTTATTCATCTGTCAATTGACTGTTCGGTTCCATTATCTATCGTAACTTCGAGCTATCGAAAAAATGCCACATCGATATTTTGAGCAATCGAACAAATAGTGATTCGTTTGAATACACTTTCGACTTATACTTATCTCGGAATTATGCAATTTCGGTTCATTTCTATTTGGTCAAGTCGGTGTTTCGAGAATTTGAGAGTTCGGATGATAATAAATGGGTAAACTTGCATTTCGGGAATTAAACAAATCTGTGCAACTGCTGTTCTACGTTTTTTAAAATCGGTGCTACGAGAATTCGGATGAATAAAGATCGAAGTTTCGATTGATCAGGTCGTTTCTTTATCTGTCAATTTAATGTTCAGCTATATAATTTATCGGATTTTTGAGTTATAAAAACAATATGATGTCTATATTTTGAGCGATCGAACAAATAGTTATTCGGTTGAAATATACTTCCGGTTTTTTACCATCTCGGAATTATGCAACTTTGATGTTTTAGTATTGGGTCAAGTGAGTGTTCGGGAATTTGGAAATTCGAGTGAATAACTCATCGGGGTAATAAAAAATCGGTAAACTTGGACTTTGGGTAATAAAAAAATCGGTTCATCGACTGTTTGGCATTCTGTAAAATCGGCGCTATGGGCATTCGAATGGAAAAACATTCGTGATTTCGATAAATCGGATTTTTTGTTTATCTGTTAATTGATTGTTCGGTTTTATAAGCGATCGGACTTTTAACTTTTCGAAACAATAAAATATCGATATTTTCAGCGATCGAATAATCCGCGATTCAGTTGAATATACTTTCGGCTTATTTCTATCTAGGAATTTCATGATTTCGGTATATTTCCATTCGATCGAGTAGGGTATTCGGGATTTTGTAAATTCGGATAAATGAGGGCGTCCCTTCTTGATCTTCTGAAGAGATTTTTGAGACGTCGAAGTTCGCGACATATTGATGAATTTTTCTGATTTTGAGAACTTTGACAACAAGAATTTTTTGAAATTTTTAAAATTCTGAGGACTTTTATACCCTACCCAGCTAAGGCTATGAACCCTTTCGACCATGATTACACTTTTGTAGAGTCATAATTCACTATAGAACCATTCCGAAAACGACGTATGGTAGGGGACGCGTCAATTCTTTTCAAATTACTTGACGGACTGGTTATCTGTCCCGAAATACAAGAAAATGTGTGCTTTGACGCTCTCCCCCATACGCTGCGCAAATATCCTCTTTTCAAACTAACATTCCGCAAATCATGTGTTGCATCGTCGGATATTTTCATTCGCTTAATGTCTTTCGCTAACGATACGACAGAACAGGTGGACTGGTTTAATGGGGATCTACACCTTCTCGAACAACAAGTTAAGAGCTATTTGTTAACTATAGAATAAAACGTACTTTCTAACCATAGAATATATAAAACATAGTTCACCGAATGACGAGATGAATATATGAAACGTTTATATGTAAATATTTTACGCTCTCATTTTATTTACACGTATTGTATTTGGGCAACAACCCGTTGATTGATTGAATAAATAAATAAATACAAGGGACTCGGTACCTAACAGATATGTCTCGAACAGAATCTCTTCGGGTCCAACGGAAATGTCAAGCAGGCAGAAAAGCAATTAATCATCGCAGTTTCGTCTCCGGAAAAATGCCGCGTCACTCAACGCCTTCGAAAAAACAGCAGTCCCCAATACTACGACTATATGAATTTACATTTGAATTTCAAATTGCTAAAAATTGTGTTTTCAAAATTATGGAAATAATCCGGGAAAATTATCCCGGCAGAGAACAGCATCTTTCTACCTGTCTATTCAGCTCGACGTCACGCTTTATTATAAGGGATCTCTCTGTCTAACAGACACTTGTGTCTAAAAGAAAAATTTGGGGCGAAAAATTCTGTTGGATACCGAGCCCCCTGTAGAAATAAGAGCGACGAGATTTTTACGCCAAAACGTATCCAAAAGGTGATGTTTAGGCGACGTTTTAGTCACTATGTGAAATTATTAAGAAATTAATTTTAGAGCGTTTTTCGAACGAAATTAAACGAATTTTGATTCAGTACAATCTTAATATATTGAGCATATATGTTTATATACAATCTTTGATAATTGTATTTGTAATCGTTTTTTGCAGAATTTACAAAATTTGGGTTCTAAAAATTTTACAATTCTGAGTTTCTCAGAAATATTTGGAATTCAACTTTTTTTTTGATATTTGAAAATATCGGGTCCTCTGAGAAATTCAAAATTTTGGAGTTTTTTAGAAAATTGTGAGATATTGGAAACATTAGCGAATTTTGTGTTTTTTTTAATGAATAAATTTCAAGTTTTTCGGAAATTCGAAAATTCGTATTTCTACAACAGATTTGCGAATTTTGAGTTTTTCTGACAATGCGAATATTTTGGGTTTCTTGAAAAATTTGACCTTTAGAGTTTTATGAAAATTTAGAAAATTGTTCGTTTTTGGAACCAATCGAAAATTTCCATTTCTTTTTATCGTGAAAATTCGATGTTTTTCACCAAAATCGGAAAATGTTGAGTTTTTCAAAAAATTTGAGGATTTGAGTGTCTTAAAAATTCATATTTTTTAAAAAGTTTTATAATCTTCAACTTTTTCCGAAATTTGTAAAATTTTGTGTCCTTCCAAAAATATGGAAATCCCACGTTTGTTGGAAGATTTTCCAATTGTATGTTTTCATTTAAATTTCAAAATTATAATTTTTTTTCAACATTCGAAAATTTTGAGTTCTCAAAAAAAATGAAAAGCATTCAAAAATTTTTTTGAAATTTATTGAGTTCGAAATTGTTCTGAAATTCTGAATATTTCTGAATATTCTGAATTGTTCGAAATTCTGAATATTTCGATTTTTTCAAAAGATTTGGAAAGTTTGAGTTTTTTTAAAAATCTGGATTTGTTTGATAAATTTTTCGTCGCTCAAAAAAAGTGACGAGAAAACGTCGCCCTCAACTGACTTGGGTAATTCTCAAAATTTCCTAAATTTGAAAGTCTCGGAATGTACAACATTTTTTGAACTTGATGCAATTTCTTGGATTTTATAAATTTGTTAAGATTTCGAATACAAAAAATTTTTTTGAATTCTCAATACTTCAAAGTTATCTAAATTCTCAGAATTTTCAAAATTTGTGGAATTTTCAGAATGTCTACATCTCCAAATTTTTCAAATTTATTAACGTATTCACACATTTATGAATGTTAGAAATTTTTTTGATGTTTCAAATTTTCAGAATACTCAAAATTCACATAATTATTGAAATTTCTAAAATTCTGAGGATTTTTGGAATTTATGAAATCATTAAAATCCGAGAAATTATCAGGATCTCCGGAAATATCGAAATTTCGAAAATTTTATAGTCTAAGAGTTTTTGGAATTTTCTCCCAATGTAATAAAAATCCCGAGATTTTCGAAATTTTTGGAATGAAATACAGAAATTCAGTGAATACTCGAAATTTCGAAGTTCTGAAAAATTTTCCAGTTCTTCAAATTTTTGAAATTACTGGAATTTGTGAAATTCCGAAAACTGAGATATAATATCAAAAATTATTGAAGTGTCCAAAATTACTCATATTTTCAGAACTTCTAAATCTCAAAATATTCCAAATTCTGATCATATTCAAAAACTTCTCTGAAATTTATAATTCCTCAGTCATTCAGAATCTTCAGAATTTTCAAAACTTGCAAAATTTTTTTAATTCCCCAAATTTTAAAGATCGTCGAAATTTCTATCAAAATTCTTACGAACTTCGAAATTTGTAGAATTCTCATAAACATCAGAGTCTTAAAAATCCTGCAAACCTCTAACAATTTCAACAATCACTCACTGTCGATTTGATTGGCTGTCCTCCATCAGTCGCTATACCAGGTGCGACTTTCAGCGTCAAATTCTCTTTCGCGTCCAGAATAGTCTGCTGCAGTTCATCCGGCGTGTGCACATTTTTTCCATTCACTTCCAGAATGACCTCCCCAATCCTTAACAAACCCTGTTTCGCGGCCGTGCTACCCCCCAAAATCCTGGCGATTATCAAATTTCCGGATTCATCCACCTGCACTGTCAATCCCTGCAAAAGTATAGCTTCTTACACACAAGGACTAAAATCTGTCAGATATGAAAGGTAAATTTCGATCTTCAAAAGATTTCAACTGTGTTAATTTCCAAATTGAAACATCTCCCCCATTTCGGATTCATTAACCTTAATTTCGAAGACGACCTTAAAAAATATCGTCGAATAATAATTTTCGTCAAAATTCAGACTAAAAATTCACTTCGTACAGTATTTACTTCTGTAATGGAAAAAAACTCTTCCACTCTTCAAAATAACAGTGTATTGTGCGACTAGTGGAAGAAGGAGAAGATTCCATGAGCAGGAAATTGCTACACGAGCGTAGCGAGTGCAGTAACACACGAGTGGAATATTCTCCATCGACCAAGAGTCGCACATAATACTTTAGTCAACAAACGCGAGGAATATGTATAATAATATTAATATGTAATAATAATATGTAATGTAATATAATAAATATAACGTTCAAAATATGACTGTTTTGTTTACAAATCGCTATATTGCTGTTTGAAAACAATATAAAAATGACGAGTCAACAAATTGAGAACAATATTGAAGTGATTTATGAGTCGCAATATCCCCGAAATTTGCATAAACGTGCCCTCCACCAACCTGTGGGAGAAGTAAATCAACCCCTGGGAGAAGTAGTTACTTCTCCCACGGGTTGGATTTACTTCTCCCATGGGTTAATATTTCTCCCACGCTGTTCGTCAACAATCAGGTAATTCATTATTTCTTCCACTCTCAACAGGGCTCCGAAATCACATATTCCCCGAGGACGTTGAATAAACAATTTTTTCCTCCAAGAATCTCAAACAAGCCTCATTGAAACGTGCTTGCATCGAATTGAACAAGTTGGAGATATTCGAGTCGTACAGGAAAGTGAGGAAATATTACCAAGGGCTCTTCCGCCTGCCTCCTCAAGCCTACAACCCTAATGGCTTCGTTCTTTTCGTCGGCGGGCATGGTGAAAACTGGCCTGGGACTGCTGCGGTGGTCCGCTTTTTCGCGGCGCTTCGCTACGGTGTCGTGGGTGTCGAGCAGCGCTTCTACATGAGAGCCTCTCAGCAAACTCGCGAGTTCGCGCGCGTGTTCGCTCCGCGAGTTCTCTTCCAAGAGAGGAACGAGCTCGAGGACGTTATCTCGCGCCGACTGACTCACCGGTTCCACCAGAGCCGGGGGATCTTCCAAGCGATCTTGAAGCTAGAAAGCCAAAACACGAGATCATCTCTTGTGTCTAAAACTGCGTTTTTATTTTGAATTGTGATATCGAAAGTTTCTCTTGTTGGTAGTTTCTTATGGATATGAAGACCTATGAGATATCTCAGACCATATACCAACATACTATTTGATTGGGTCACTCTGAGTCGATCGGGATCATCAGGATGTTCATTTATGTGATGCTAGAATCATTGTAACTTGGTTGAACATCGAGATATCGAGATTGTAACGCATTTGAAACTGCGATAGTTATACCATCATTTGTATAGCTCCTCCTTTCATGAACGATGGTAGAATCATGTGATTACAATTGATATAAATCATTGTAAAATCACGTTTGTAAACGCGGTTGTTTAATGATTCATGAATGTTTCAGTGTTTGAGATTCGTAAATGATGGTATGTTTTTTCAAGCATCAAGAGAATGATTCAACGATTTTCCTATCATTGTACAATCATGTATGAATCATGATTCGTACATAATAGTACGATAATGGTACACAAATTTGTTGCCACAAAGTTGCCAAGATGAAAAAAGTGTGTACCCAGCTAAAATGAGATTTTAAAAAACGTTGACACACAAAATGAGCTAATATTATAAAAATGGCCACATGTTTGCCGAGAATTTGCCATAATTTATCAATTATTACATTTATCAGTAATGAAGGTTTATCTATTTCATGAATCCATTCAATTATCAATGAATTCACGTGAAATGCATTTTTTACGTATTTTAACAATAATGAATGCCATCACATGCCGGTTTTTGATTAATTACGTGTGGTCAACCTTTTCCAGTGTCTTATTTTCTGTCCCCGGGCAGTTAATTCCGATTTAATATTCTGGAAACTCTATGGCAATTTTGTGGCAACTCTTAAAGTTGCCACCGGTCCATCAGGGTCATTGTACAATCAGTATGAATGAAATTCTGCAATGATTATCACTGACAGCAATGTAATGACAATCATTGGACAATGTACCGTCATTGCAGAATTTGATTCGAACTGATAATACAATGATTTGTATTAACTGCGATCGCATCATTCTACAGTTATGTATAAATCATGGTCGTACATAATTCATGAATGATTGTGCAATGATACACTTCCAGAAAAATCAGAGATATTATAGAAATTTTCCAAGGTTGAAATCATTTATGTATGTTGGCGCCATCATTAAATTACTCCATTGCCATCATTGTTCTATTATGTACGAATCATGATTCATACATGATTGTACAATGATAGAAAAATCGTTGGATCATTCTCTTGATGCATGAAACAACATACAATCAATCATGGATCACAAACACGGAAACATTCGTAAATCATTGATCAATCACTTTTCGAAACGTGATTGTTCAATGATTTACATCAACTGCGACCGCATGATTCTACCATCATTCATGAAAGGGGATGCACAAATGATGTTAGAATGATTGCAGTTTTAAAGTCATGAAAATTTCGATGTTGCAATCATGTTACAATGATTCTAACGTCACATACTCCATCCTGTTCGACTAAAAATTGGCTCAAACGATACGTCAGCCAGAAGACACGATTTCCGTTAATATTATCAAGTTACCAAAATTTCCGACGTAATCATCGAATTTTTTGACAGTTTCCACTCAGACTGTACTACTTACTCCTTCTAAGTTTCCTATAAATTTAAAGGATCAACTTACAGGTTATCAAAACATCGATAAGGTAATCTCACGCGCCATAAAAGAATCTAAGAACTCCAAAATTCCTGAAGTCTGAATTTAAAAGACAATACTTTTTACGGGCATCGAATCGTAAATTTTCCGAAATCCTTTCAGTGTCATTCATACCTCCATAACTTTTTGAATTCAATTTACTCCGGACGTTCAAATAAATTAAACGTTCTATATGGAAATGATGACTCCATTCAACAACTGAGATCGTTTCTTCACCAGGAATTTTTCACGCTATTCACAATGCTCCAAAGATGCTAATGGAACGAAAGTCAATTACAACTTCGCAAACTATGTAAATTCCATCACTTTCGCGTAATTTTACCACGTCGCAGTTAAAACTATGTTTGTTCCATTTCACTGACGACAAGTTGGGGAAACTGAATCAATTATACTTTCATCCAGTTTGTACATCTTGCATTTGTAATTATTATGACGATTTTGAATGCTACATTAGTCATATTTGAGATCATTATAATGAAAGTTCGAAAATTTACATAATATTATATATATTAGTTATAAAAATACATCGAAAGTCAACATTAAACGATAGGTAATTGATTGAAAAGTCACGAAATATTTCGGAACAAACAAAAAAATAATGTTTTTTTTTTTTAGATTATCATCCCAAAAGACGAGTAAAACTAATTCTCGTTCATATTAAACATTTTTTTCGAAGATTTACGTTAGTACGGTCACTTGGAGCAAAAATTAACAGGTGCTACTGTTGATCAAACTTTCGATTATCTTTGGAACCCTTTTCAGGATTTTTTAGCAACCTGAAAATTTTTACTAATAAAGATATATTTTTAATAATGACGACTTTGATAATGATGTTGCATACCCGGAAATTGATATGGCATCCACTTTACCTTGTTTTTGTAATTATTAATACTTTTTCGAAGTTTACTAAAAATTAACATCTTGTTTTCG